>JAMKCH010085216.1:0-63051 GCA_023653785.1 Ophioderma brevispina
ACTATTCAACATTTTCCGCTTTCAACGAAGCCGGATATTAAAGGTTAAAAGTAGAAGTGTTAGGCCAATCATGTAGGGGAGCATCGTCGACACAAATATCTTAAAACGTCAAAAGTAAGGCAAGCGTGTTTGTTGTCACAACTCGCAATAGAATGTAGTATCCCAGTGTAAGGAGTATTAAAAAATTAGTCGAAGTATGCCCCTGCTGTCGCAAGTGAATACCCTCTTTGGTTTGTCATAGTTATAGGGATTCGAATATTTACTATCTAGAAAAAACTAATATATTAAAGTGCTTCAACTTTCAAGGAACAACAAAATTCCGACGGTTTTCACAGTTTCAAGGTGCCTTAAAAACGGTCAACGTGGTGGAACATCGTTTTAGAGGAACAGCCACGTGGGATGGATACATTATCGCAGCAAGGTCCATTGTATCGAAAACAGCCAATCAAAGAACTTAAAATGACAACCAGATAAGGATTCTCAGCGACACAAAATTGTTTCTCAAGACCTCAAAAACTATAACCAATATCATAAACTAAAAAATTCTAAACCTTTGCCGTCGAAACCAACAACCAACAAACCCAATTTCACCACCTATACATAAACACTATGCATAGTCGGTATAAATGCAATAATGGAAAAAAAGGTTTGCTTCTGCAAAGAACGCTACCACGATACCAAAATTTGCTAAGGTTACGGACTTACTATTTTTGAGTTTTGCTTCCTAAAGTAGGAATATTATACTTTGCTGAAAATCTTTGAGATGGTTGCAAAATACCCCGAGTTATTAACATAACCTCAAGTCTGATTCAAGTAAAACAACTTCTTTGTGTCATCTCTATAATTATAGTCGGCGACCTTCATCCAGGAAAATTGTTTACACTAAATCACTCACGTCAATGAACTGGCACGTGTTTGACCTCAGTCCTGGTAAGCCTTTGGTTAGATATGGTAACACGATCACATTTCATTTTCGACGAGAACCCCACTAGAACCGTTAATAGGTGCACACATAAACCAATAGCGTCAGTAAGAAAGACGACAAGATCGGCATCAAGTGATGTCTAAAATTGACAAACAGATACAATACCCAAAATCCCAACTCCCGTCACCCAAACTCCAAAAAATAAAACCTCGGAGAAAGGAATAGCTCCAGAACACTTTGCCGAATTTTCGGCGATAAAGGACCTAAAACGGCCGACTAGTTTCGCAAATAGAGGCCGACCTATTAAAAATCCGCTCTCGATGGAATAATCATTCATTCAATGAATGGACGGACTTAAAAAATCAAAATTTTAGACAGTGCGTGAATAAAAGTTAATACATAACTATGTAGGACTTGAATTGGGGCATAATCGATTAAATTTTAAAGTCTATAGATTTTTTAGTTTCAGTGTTCCACTTTTATTGAACAATATTTTTTGCACGCATTGGAAAAATCAAGGGTAGTGGAAAACATTTTGTATGTTGGAGTTTTCCTATACTGAAATGAGCACGGTTAAGTTCAATTTGAAGCTTATAAATTCTGCATAAAAAACTGACAGGTAAACATCACTGTCGACCCTTCCAGAGAGGATTGGCAAAGCAAAATTTTTGTTCGAAAGTGTTAATTTTGAATGTCATTTGTAACGTGACATGTCAAATTTGCAATATGAAAGAATTGATAAAAACAAATACTGAATCGTAAGTTATTAACTTGAACTGATATATTAAACATGATAAAGGGTCATATATATATATATTATATACGATATATGATATATATATTATATATATATATATGTATATTGTTAGAACTGTATTAAAGTTGGTAGGTGAAAATTTTTGTCACCTGAAAGTGTGATTTGGGCAAAATCGGCACAATAAATATTTGGAGCAAAACGTGTATGATACAGGGTTTGCGATTAAAAATTCATCTACAAACATTTTTACCTAGAAAGGACATAAACATGGGTGTTTTGTTACGAAATGAATTTTTTCACACTTGGGCACTAAAACCTAGGTCAATTCTGAAACCATTTCATCTCAAAAAAAGTTATTTAACCAAGTATTTAAAAAAACTGTCGGGTCGCTAGGCATAATTTAACAAGAAATAAGAACAACATTAAAAAGCATTTAAAGGGAGTAGATGGTTTTCTGGTTTTAAGTTGCCACTTTTTATTTACAGAAACATGTGATGAAAAGGGAAATCCATAACTGATTTTAAAGTAGATGTTTGATACATGAGCATAAGATTGCCTTAGAAACCAATACCTTGTTTACCAACTTGATCTCCCGTGACCTTTGACCTGGTGTGTGGACATTTGACTCCCATAGAAATTAAGCTTTACTTTAAAACTAGGTTACACTTCATGTCATTTCAATAAAGAAAAGACAAAAATGCCATTGGCGCAAATGTGTTAAAACTGAATCCCAAGTATAAGCTTAAAGACACTATCAGTGATTTGAAAATATTTGAAATTTGCAGACATAGTTCAAAGGAGGATAGGTCTGTAGAATCTCATAAGTTACCTTTTCCAGCTGTAGAATGACAGAAAAGGAAGAAAAGGCAGTGTTCCAAGTACGATTCTCCATTCAATTAAGTGTGTAGTAAGTGTCGAAAGGACAGTAATGGACTAAAATCTGGATTCTGTCCTTAGTAGGTTGCTTCTGGTCTTATCATTTCAGGGTATGGTAGGATACCGTACTGTTCCATATATGCAAAAATCTGATTTTTGATGATTTTTTCGATTCTGTGATTATGCCAAAATCACTGATAGTGTCTTTAATTTAACAAGGTTTACACCTTCCTATCATGTCAAATAAACAAAATAGAAACACGGCCCAATGGCGCGCAAAATGTGTTAAAACTGAATCCTCAAGTTATAAGGTTAATTAACATAGGTTACACCTTCCGGTCATTTCAATAAAGAAAATATAACAAAAGACCCAATTGGGCGCAGTTGTGTTAAAACTGACTCCCAAGTTGTAAGCTTTTAATGTAACCATAGGTTACACCTTACTATCATTCAAATAAGATAATAAAAAACATGCCCATTGGGCGCACAATGTGTAAAACTGAATCCCCAAGTTGTAAGCTTTATTTAACAAAGGTTACACTTTCATATCATCAAATAAAGAAAATTAAAACGCCCAATTGGCGCAAGCGCAATGTGTAAAATCGATCCAAGTTAGAAAGCTTTAATTTAACATAGGTACACTCCGTCATTTCAAATAAGAAAATAGGAAAAAAAAGCCCAATAGGGCGCAAAAAAGGTTTAAAAAATGAATCCCTAGTTATAAGCTTTATTTTACATAGGCTACACTTCCTTTCATTTAAATAAAGAAAATAAAAAAACACCAATGGGCGCAAAATGTTAAAACGAATCCCCAAGTTAAAAGCTTTAATAAACAAGGTTACACCTTCCTGTCATTCAAATAAAGAAAGCAGAAAAAACGCCAATGGACGCAAAATGTGGTAAAATTGAAATCCCAAGTATTAAGCTTTAAGTTAACATAGATTACACCTCCGTCATTTCAAATAAAGCAAATAGAAAAAACGCCCAATGACGGCCAAAATGTGTTAAAATGAATCCCCAAGTTTTTAAGCTTTAATTTAACATAGGTTACACTTCTGTCATTTCAAAGAAAGGAAATAAAAAACGCCCAATTGGGCGCCAAAATATGTTACTGTCTGTTATTAACTTAGATGCTCCGGTTTTATTAATTATTTAAAAAAAAGATCCGCTTTCGAAAAAAATCGAAAGAAAGTTGTGATTCTCATTGGACCCCAAGAAGATCATTGGGTTCCAAATGAAAAATATTCTTGGATTTTATCAATTTACACGGATTTTCATTGACAAACGACAACAAAATGGGTTCAGTCGATATTGATGACTCTGAAATTTGTGACAGACCATTCACGAATAGCGGGCGCTTCAAAAGCATGCTCATACGAACAATATTATAGTTCGTGGACTTCCTTTGATTTTCAGTGTTTGTGTGTGCACTAATGCATGGGCATATAAAATGCATCGTTGAAATACCGAGCCGTCTGTTAGTATTTCAGTTGGTTACGAACAAAAGAACATACAGCTCTCCTGTAATGTGTCCATCAAGTTACTGCCATGGACACCTTGCATATATTCGTTTGGTATTGCAAACAAAGGTTCAGTGTGATCTGTTGAGCAACTTTGGTATTATTATTTCATACCAGTAGCGGACAATATTTGATCGTGAATATATCCTCCGACGACAAATTTTACACCTACAAAGAGGAGTCAATGGAACCTTCACAAAAGTAATTACTAATGGTACCCAACCTTTATCGCTCACTTTTGAAAACGAGGGTAAAATGCCCAAGATTCCCTAGATTTGAAGTTTCAAAACACAATGTGTGCCCCTTCCACCTATTGTCATGGAAAAACGTCTAAGGTTCAAGGTGACCAAAACACTTTCTTTTCGTGATTAATTTCAAACGTTTGCGTATTTTTTTGAATAATTAATAAAAACCGAACATCAAAGTTAATTGAACGACGTAACACTGAATCCCAAGTTAAAAGCTTAATTTAACAATAGGTTTTACACCTTCCCTGTCTTTCCAAATAAAGAAAAATAGAAAAAAACGCCCAATTGGACGCAAAATGTGTTAAATTGAATCCCCAAGTTATAAGCTTTAATTTTAAAAAAACATAGGTTTACACCTTCCTGTCATTTCAAATAAAGAACATGAGAACAAAACGCCCAATTGGGCGCAAAATTTGTTTAAAAAAACGAATCCCCAAGTTATAAGCTTTAATTTAAAATTATGTTTAAACATAGGTTACACCTTTTCCCCCCCCTGTCATTTCAATAAATAAATAGAAAACGCCCAATTGGGCCGCAAAAATGTGGTTAAAAAATGGAATCCCCCCACAAGTGTTATCAGCTTTATATTTAACCATATTTTACACCAAGGAACCTTCCTATCATTTCACATAAAGATGTTACCTAACCAACTTTGTCTTTAAATACTATCCACACAATACATGTAAAATCTTCAATCATTACTGTAGTTAACTCTACGTGGCCTGGATCATTTTCTTACTTATAACTCGGCCTATTTGTTCTCTACCCTTATATCTATCCCTGCAACGTTTTAACCAACTCCCTATTTCCCAACCAGTCTTGGCAGAACAAACTCAAATAAGCTTTTTTTTAAGGCCTTTAAAAACATGCAAAATGGATGTTATTCTTTGTCTGAAACATTGCATCGCATTCACACACCCAACAACTAAAAACTCCAAATTAAAATAAAAAGATTATCGATATCATTTTCATAAAAGAACATTTTAAATAAAATGACCTTCATGCAATATAAATTAGAGACTCCTTTGCAATTTTGAGAGAACGTGGTTTTTCTATAAGTCTTAGCGACCCTACAAAATGTCACCTTGTCCGGGGGGGGGGGGATGCAGCTGTGGACGCACAAAATGGTCCTTTAAAAACACAAATAGAAATCTCATAGCATTTGTATAGTTTTAGGGTTTTTTTTAAGTTTACCATAGGTTTCTATAGTGAACTGCTATAACGAGATTAATATTAAATAGAATTAAAACCAATGCCCTTGTGACTTAAAAAGGTTTATGCAATTATGAAAAATCAGAATCACAGTAATTGGTGTTCATTTTGTTGGTCATGAGCACTTTCATTATAAGGCACTTAATCAAAGTGATTTGCTAAATCAGAAAATTGAACAAAATATAAAAAATCTGTGAATTTTTGCATGTTTGTGGAGCAAGTACATAATTACGTTAATTCTAACATACCCTTGCAAGTGAATTGGGACATCACAACCTATAAGGACAAAATCAGAAATTTAGTCAATTATTGTCCGTATGTACCACTTACTACAGCACTTAATTGAATGGAGATCCGTTTTCTTCTTCCTTTTCTGGTCAATTCTTCAGTTGGAAAAAGTAACTTATGAGAAATCTACATATTCTTCAATTTAAGCTCTTCTGCACTTTTAAATATTTTGACTCTTTTCGGTAAATCACTGATATTTGTCTTTGTGCATCAGGAGTGTCACAGGAACCCATGCTAAAATTCATGAGGAAAAAAACAATACAATGGATTTGAAATTTTCTTTGCAAGTGCAACTAAAAGTTATACAATAAAAAAAGAGTCAACGAAATTATGTTGCAGGGTTTAAAATAAGCATGCCAAAAACAACAAAAATTCACGTGCAAGCCAAAAATGCGACATCCCCCTGGCAAGATGGCAGTCTGGAACCATGACCTCAGATGGTACCTTTGACATGACTTTTGACCCATCCACATATGAAGAAACCCCTATTGTACCTGAACCCAAGTCTGGTTAAAATCCGACTTCAACTTTGAAGGAGACGCAAACGAAAACTAACAACCAAATCAAACTGGACACAACACAAATACATGCCATGCATACTACACATACAGCCATGCAACCCTGCAATCCCCTAGCTTTTCAAGCCATGGCGAATAAAAAAAAGGGTTCCTGGGAGCCCTTATGCAGCGACAATGTGAGAGAATAAAAAAATGTGGACAATGCATTTTTTAGCTTATAAATCAAAGAAAAACTATGTACAATTCCATATAAAACTACCTAACTAAGAACAAAAACAACAAATAGTGAAAAAAATTTGGTATTTGATGGGGGGGAAAAACATTTTTGGGTCATACCGTCCCCGCAAATAGACATACAGTGATGACAACTCAAAAATCGACATTAAACAGCTGATTGATGGTTTACATGGTGAATCACTATTACACTTACAAAATCTGATATATCCACACAGAAAGGCTTTTTTGATTCTTTAAGGGGAGGATTATTGATATGCATGTAAATTAAAAAAATCAGTTAAAAGCCCGTCTTAGTCTTTAATCCACAGATTTCAAGCAAAACTTGTGGTTAGGTTAGCACAGGCTTGCCAGTAACAAAAATACAAATACTAAGTTTATGTTTTTTCAATGTTCGGATCAACCCAAATCCCTGCTTATACTTTAAGTGTTAAAGCGGATTGGCACATTTTCACAAAATATGAAATTTCTTAAGTTTGCTCTCAAATGATAGGACATTGAAGAATAGAGATATATTTTACACATAAAAATAACATACTCAAAAACAGATAGGGGAGTTAAAAGGGTTAGACATCCAGATAATTTGTAGGCGAACTTTTAAATTTTCCATAACCTGGGTTAAACTGGTTAAAACGGGTTTAAACTGCAAGGTTTATGCCACTATTTTGGCGAAAACTGGCAAAAAACCTCAATTGTCCTAAAATGCTTTTGAAATTTTCAAAAATTGTATTTGTTGGTTTTATAACTTTGTGAAGTCAGAATAACAATTACAGAACAAAAGTGGTTGAAAGTAAAGTAAACAGTACTTCTGGCTTTTTTATTACATGATAAATTTCAAAACTGTTTAAATGAATCAAAAACAAAATGTGAATTTTTAAAATAAATTTGAAAAATAAAATCTGATGAAATAAAGGGGAAGCAAGAGCAAGTACCTCGCATTTAGATTGAAGTATTTTGTAAATCCATAGCTAGTAAATATTTTGAGTGCTGCAGAACGTTGCATGTTTTGAAAAATTGTCACAGTATACATTTTTCATTTAATTTTTGTTTTCCTTTTACATGTTTTCCCTTTTTTGGTATTCTTGTATTGGACAAATATAATAATGCAAGGCATGTGACTATCTTACATGTAAGTTATAGAGGGATTTATTTATTAGACATACCCTAAAGTGCTTTGATGATGACCTAAACATTTTTAATTTTGCCAGGTTTAAACAGTTTATGGCCGGTTAAAACCAGTTTAACCCGTGTCTGGCAAAAACCAGTTTATGCTGGATAAAGCAACCCTGCAAGGTAATTACATGAATATCAGAGACTAGTTTACTCATTCATATTAAAACCATAAAGGTCACAGACCGGTCAAACAGGGTCCATGCCATGGGAAAATGCATGCATAATGTCGCCTGTGACATTAATAATAATAGTTCTGTTTACCCATAAGGACGCTGATTTGGTCTTTCAGGTGAGGGCTAATGTAATGTAAAAGCTGTACAACCCAGCAAATATTATCGATTTTGAAAAAATTGAGGGTGCACTATTTTCCAAATGTGTAGTTGGTCTCTTAAATATCAATCCAGACATTTGAAAAATCAAAAATACAGCGTTCACAATGCATGCCTCGTCTACCATTGTATTTTGTCAATGGGACAAAGGTCACACAAGGGGTTTATATTAATTGAGGTAACAGACATGAGGGTCACTACACAAGGACCATGGTATCCATTTTTGGGCTAATTTTTAAAAAAAAAAAAAAAAAAAATCTGACCATTTTGGGCCATGACCTCTAAGGACCTTGCATTCCCACATTCTATGCATGGAAAATGGTTTGATACCAGTGTGACTTCTCTCATGTCCAGCTTAATTTGATCGGTGTGTGAAACACTGCATTGAAATGGTTTGTTACCAGTGTGACTTCTCTCATGTCCAGCTTAATTTGATCGGTGTGTGAAACACTGCATTGAAATGATTTGTTACCAGTGTGACTTCTCTCATGTCCAGCTTAATTTGATCGGTGTGTGAAATGAAACACTGCATTGAAATGGTTTGATACCAGTGTGACTTCTCTCATGTCCAGCTTAATTTGATCGGTGTGTGAAACACTGCATTGAAATGATTTGTTACCAGTGTGACTTCTCTCATGTCCAGCTTAATTTGATCGGTGTGTGAAACACTGCATTGAAATGGTTTGTTACCAGTGTGAGTTCTCTCTGTCCACCTAAATTTGATCGGTGTGTGAAACACTGCATTCAGTGCATTGAAATGGTTTAATTTTCCGCACTGTGAACTCTCACATGTGCAGCTAAAGTTGATTTCTGTGTGAAACATTTACCACACTCTGTGCATTGAAATGGTTTGTCACCAGTGTGAATTCTCACATGCCTGTTTAAACTTGATTTCTGTGTGAAAAATTTACCACATTGCGTGCAGTGAAATGGTTTGTCACCAGTGTGAATTCTTACATGTATGTCTAAAGTTGATTTCTGTGTGAAACATTTACCACACTCTGTGCATTGAAATGGTTTGTCACCATTGTGCCTTCTCACATGTGTGGTTAAAGTTGATTTCTGTGTGAAACATTTACCACATTCAGTGCATTGAAATGGCTTATCATTATTATGAATTCTCAAATGTCCAGCTAAATGTGATTTCTGGATGAAAACATTTACCACACTCTGTGCATTGAAATGGTTTGTCACCAGTGTGAATTCTCACATGCGTGTACCAAGTTGATTTCCGTGTGAAACGCTTACTACATTTTGTACACTGAAATAGTTTGTCACCAGTGTGAATTTTCACATGAGCAGCTAAATTCCATTTGTGTGTGAAATAGTTACCACATTTAATGCATTGAAATGGTTTGTCACCAGTGTGGATTTTCACATGTCTGGCTAAAGTTGATTTCTGTGTGAAAAATTTACCACATTGCGTGCAGTGAAATGGTTTCTCACCAGTGTGAATTTTCACATGTTCAGCTAAAGTTGATTTCTGTGTGAAAAATTTACCACATTCTGTGCATTGAAATGGCTTGTCACCAGCGTGAATTCTCACATGTTGGACTAAATTTGATTTCTTCGTGAAAAAATTACCACACTGAGTGCATTGAAATGGTTTGCCAACAGTGCGAGTTCTTTTGTGGTCAGTTACACTTGATTTCACCGCAAAACTGTTACCACATTGATCAGTGCACGTAAATGTTGGCTTACAAGGGTGAATTCTCTGGTGTACAGTTAATGGTTCTTTCTGCAATCCCGAAGACGTGTGAAGCCTATCCTGGTAGATTTTGCCCAAGCATATCCGGTGTCTTCTGATATGTTGTTTGAACCGATCAAAACAATGCCACCATCTTAAGCAATATCTGCAGGAGAAGAGCCCAGGGAAACTTCTATCCATCATTCTTTCTTGAAATCTGCAAATGGACAGATAAATCAGCATTAGTAAGAGTAACACCCCAACAAAGCAATGATGAAGTGAAGTACTCTGGACTCCACAAATTAGGGGTGTACCACCACATGCATGGACATTTTTTACACTTTAAAGGCTGTAAAAATACTTGCATGCAATATGTTTGTTAGATCATATTGTTATGATGTCTGAGGATGTCAAAGGTCAGAAATACCCTTTAAGCACAAACAAATGAGCCTTGTGCACAAGAGCAAAGCAATGTGCCCTCTTGCAGACGACACAACAAAATTTTCTTTGGCCAAAATTTAGCCCTCAAGGTTCTACCTTTATTTTGCAATCCATGCACACTCAATTACACTTTGATCATCATCTTCTTGATCATTTTTAAATATCTTTCATCTGACACTTGAAATACTCCAATAGCCCAAAACCAATTTTACGCTTAAAATAAATTTTGACGATATTTGTGTAAAAAATGGGCATTTCGGTAAAAAGTGCATTTTTTTACCCCCATGTCCAGCGAGTTGGTTAGTAAAATGGATCATAGAATTCTACAGGAATTTTGAATGAAAGACTATATGACCAGTGTGAATTCTTATGTGAGTTTAAACTTTATTACCATATTAAAGTACAATGAAATGGTTTGTCACCAATGTGAGTTCTCCCATGCTCGGCTAATTTTGAATTGTGTGAAATATTGTCACATTCAGTACAAAGGAATGGTTTGTCACCAGTGTGAATTTCCACATGGTTGGTTAAACTCGATTTCTTGTGAAACATTTACCACATTCTGTGCTTTGAAATGTTTTTTATCATTGTGAATTCTCACAGGCATGTCCAAAGTTGATTTCTGTGTGAAACACTGAATTTTCACATTGAGTAGCTAAATTTGATTTGTGCATGTTTACCGCATTCTGTGCACTGAAATGGTTTGTCACCAGTGTGAATTTTCACATTTGGCTAAAGTTGATTTCTGTGTGAAAAATCTACCACACCGAGTGCAGTGAAATGGTTTGTCACCAGTGTAAATTTTCATTATGTCCAGCTACATTTGATTTCTGTGTTAAATATTTGTCACATACAGTGCAAAGTAACGGTTTGTTACCATTGTGGATTATCACATTCCTGTCTAAAGTTGATTTCCTTGTGAAACATATCACATTCAGTGCATTGAAATGGTTTCTCACCATTGTGAATTCTCACATTTGGCTAAAGTTGATTTTCGTGCAAAACATTTACCAAATTCTGTGCATTGAAATGGTTGTCACCAGTGTGAATTTTCACATGTGCAATTACACTTCTGTGTGAAATATTTACCACATTCTGTGTATTGAAATGGTTTTACCAATGTGAGTTCTCTCATGTCCAGCTAAATTTGATCGGTGTGTGAAACACTGCATTGAAATGGTTTGTCAGCATTGTGAAGTCTCATATGTGCGGCTAAAGTTGATTTGTGTGTGATACATGTACCACATTCAGTGCACTGAAATGGTTTGTCACCATTAATGTGAATTCTCACATGTTCGGTTAAAGTTGATTTCTATTTGAAAAATATAGCATGCTCTTTGTAATGAAATTGATTGTCACCATGGTGACTTCTCACATGTTTGGCTAAATTTGATTTCTGTCTGAAACATGTACCACATTCAGTGCATTGAAATGGTTTGTCACCAGTGTGAATTCTCACATGCCTGTCTAAATGTGATTTCCGTCCGAAATATTTACCACATTCTGTGCACTGAAATGGATTGTCACCGGTGTGAATTCTCACATGATTGGTTAAACTTGATTTGTGTTTGAAACATGTACCACATTCTGTGCATTGAAATGGTTTGTCACCAGTGTGAGTTCTCTAATGTCCGGCCAAATGTGATTTCCATTTGCATTGAAATCGGTATCACCATTTAGACTTCTCACATGTTTGGCTAAATGTTATTTCTGTGCGAAAACATTTGAGTGCAATTTAGACTTCTCATGTTCGGTTAAACTTGATTTCTGTGTGAAACACTTACCACATTGAGTGCACTGAAATGGCTCATCACCAGTGCGAGTTCTCTACTTCTCTTATGTCCAGCTTAATTTGATCGGTGTGCGAAACACTGCATTGAAATGCTTTGTTACCAATGTGAGTTCTCTTATGTCCAGCTTAATTTGATTGGTGTGTGAAACACTGCATTGAAATGGTTTAATTGTCCGCACTGTGAATTGTCACAATGCGCGGTTAAAGTTGATAAGTGTGCGAAATATTTACAACATTCTGCATGTGCGTTTGTCACCAGTGTCAATTCTCACATGCATTTTCACATTTGGTTAAACTTGATTACTGTGTGAATTCGCGCATGTTCAGATAAAATATAGCATGCTCTTTGCAACTAAATTGGTTGTCACCATTGTGAATTCTCACATGTTTGGCTAAATGTGATTTCTTTGTGAAACATTTACCGCACTTAGTGCAGTGAAATGGTTTATCACCAGTGTGAATTTTCACATGTCCAGCTAAGTTGATTTCTGTGTGAAAAATTTACCACATTCTGTCCATTGAAATGGTTTGTCACCAGTGTGACTTCTCACGTGCTTGGTTAAATTTAATTTGTCTGAAATATTTACCACATACCACAATCTGTGCATTGAAATGGATTGTCACCAGTGTGAATTCTTACATGCATGTCTAAAGTCGATTTCCGTGTGGAACATGTACCACATTCTGTGCATTGAAATGTTTGTCACCAGTGTGAGTTCTTTCATGTCTGGCTAAATCTGATTTTCGTATGAAACATTTACCACACTGAGTGCAGTGAAATGGTTTATCACCAGTGTGAATTTTCACATGTCCAGCTAAGTTGATTTCTGTGTGAAATATTTACCACATTCTGTGCATTGAAATGGCTTTTCACCATTGTGAATTCTCACATGTGTGGTTACATTTGATTTGTGTGTGAAACATTTACCACATTCAGTGCATTGAAATGGTTTGTCACCAGTGTGAATTCTTTCATGTCCGGCTAAATCTGATTTCCGTGTGAAGCAATTACCACATTCAGTGCACTGAAATGGTTTGTCACCAGTGTGAGTTCTTTCATGTCCGGCTAAATGTGATTTCTGTGTGAAATATTTACCACATAGAGTGCATTGAAATGGTTTGTCACCAGTGTGAATTCTCACATGCCTGTCTAAATGAGATTTCCGTCCAAAATATTTACCACATTCTGTGCATTGATATAGGTTATCTCCAGTGTGAAATCTGATATGTTCGGCTAACTTTGATTTGTAAGTAAAACATGTACCACATTCTGTGCAATGAAATGGTTTATCACCATTGTGAATTCTCACATGCCTGGCCAAATTTGATTTCCGTGTGAAACGCTTACTACATTTTGTGCACTGAAATAGTTTGTCACCAGTGTGAATTTTCACATGTCCAGCTAAGTTGATTTCTGTGTGAAAAATTTACCACATTCTGTGCATTGAAATGGCTTGTCACCAGTGTGAATTCTCATATGTCTGGTTAAATTTGATTTGTGTGCAAAATATTTACCACATTCAGTGCATTGAAATGGTTTGTCACCAGTGTGAATTCTCACATGTTCGACTAAATTTGATTTCTTTGTGAAACATTTACCACACTGAGTGCAGTGAAATGGTTTGCCAACAGTGTGAGTTCTTTTGTGGTCAGTTACACTTGATTTTAGTGCAAAACTTTTACCACATTGATCAGTGCACTTAAATGTTGGCTTACAAGGGTGAATTCTCTGGTGTACAGTTAATGGTTCTTTCTGCAATCCCGAAGACGTGCGAAGCCTATCCTGGTAGATTTTGCCTAAGCATATCCGGTGTCTTCTGATATGTTGTTTGAACCGATCAAGACTATGCCACCATCTTAAGCAATATCTGCAGGAGAAGAGCCCAAGAAAACTTCTATCCATCATTCTTTCTTGAAATCTGCAAATGGGCAGGTAAACCAGCATTAGTAAGAGTAACTCCCCAACAAAGCAATGAAGGACTCTGGACTCCACAAATAGGGGTGCACCATCACATGTATGCGAACCTGATCGGTTACTAACGGACGGACAATTTGTACACTTTAAAAGCTGTAAAAATACTTGCATATATTTACATGACATTTTTTAGTTTTAAATTGAATATCATAAATTCTACAATAATCATGAAACTCAGTTGCCACGGTTGCTACAAATAAAATCAACGATATATTTGCATCATGGACGGACAAGACAAATTTGGAGGGTTTTCAAATTTTAGTACTCTTTCTATCTCTCGAACCTCAACTTCACAAATATTGACACCAAACACAATTGTTAGATCATATTGTTATGTCTCGAGGATGTCAAAGGTCAGAAATTCCTTTAAGCACAAACAAATGAGCCTTGTGCACAAGAGCAAAGCAATCCATTTGTGCCCTCTTGCAGACGACACAAAACATGGCATTTTCTTTGGCCAAATTTAGTCCTCAAGGGTCTCCCTTATTTTGCAATCCATGCGCACTCAATTACACTTTGATCATCGTCAATTTTTAAATACCTTTCATCTGACACTGGAAATACTCCAATAGCCCAATACCAATTTTGTTTAAAATAAATTTTGATGATTTTCATGTGGAAATGGGCATTTTGGTAAAAAAAAGTGCATTTTTTTACCACCATGTCCAGCAAGTTGGCTAGTAAAATGGATTATAGAATTCTACAGGAAATTTTGAATGAAAGACTATATGACCAGTGTGAATTCTTATGCGAGTTTAAACTTTATTACCATATTAAAGTGCAATGAAATGGTTTGTCACCAATGTGAGTTCTCCCTTTTTCGGCTAATTTTGAAGTGTGTGAAATATTGTCACATTCAGTACAAAAGAATGGTTTGTCACCAGTGTGAATTTTCACATGGCTGGTTGAACTCGATTTGTGAAACATGTACCACATTCTGTGCACTGAAGTGGTTTGTCACCAGTGTGAATTCTTACATGTTCGGTTAAACTTGATTTCTGTGAGAAACATTTACCACATTCTGTGCATTGAAATAGAGGTGGGGTATAGAGGGTCATATTTGGGTCATAGTTTCAGATCACTTCAAACACAGGCTAGAATGATGACTTTAATGATGCTAATCCCATTTTCGAAGAAAAAAATAAAAAGTGCGAAAACCAGAGTGCCCCAAAGAAAAATTCAAAATTGCCAAATTCTCCAAAAAATCATTTTTGCCCATAACTTGGGAAGCTTTTGTTTAATCACCTTCATTTTGTGGCAATACCCATGTTTTGGCCTGCAAGGAATCATTCTATGCAGCTTCCATCTCACAACGACTTTTCGTTTTCTCAATATTGCAGTTTTAGCAGGGGTGGGCGGCAAGAAATCCCAATTTCAGACGTCGCCATTGGTTTAACACGTAAAAGCGAAATCTTGACGAAAAATTCGGATTTTTTTATATGTTTCAAGAAATATTTTCTTATTCCAAAACCGTTGGAGTTGAAGAATCAACTCCACTGGAAGGATTAATTCTGATTTTTTTTGTATTAATAACGAACGAGGACGAGGTCGTATGTAGGTCATGGGAACACCCATGGCTGACCCACATCAAATCACCCAAATTGGTTTGTGGTTTGCACTCCGTATTGCTGTAATTTCTTTTGACATTTGATGAATTGCTATAATGAATGAGGCTTGGCTGCCACCACTTGAGTTATAGCTTAAAAGGAGAAAAAAGGTGCTTTCCCAAAAGGTTACCATCATAATCAAAGTTTTAAATTTTAACTTGTGGGGTATCATCAGAATATGTTGTTTCATAACTTTCTAAAGATTAGAACGTGTAAACACTACCATTTCCCATGTCATCAATTTAAAATTTGATAAAAACACTCATTGGAATATACAGGATGTCAAAAAAACTTTTTGTGTGGGGTGTCATGGAGGGCATTCTAATACATAAAAGCCTACATTTTTTTAAAAACTGCAAACACCATGCAAGTAAAAGAAAGTGTTCATAATAAAACTCAACCTTTTGAATGTTAAAATCACCATTTTCAATCGGATACGCATTTATGGTAAAGCGTCCTCATAGCTCAATTTTAAGCATTAATCATTTTTTTGGGGAGCAAGTGTGTTGAAAACTTCGGATCCAAAACATGAAAATGATAAAATTGGATGATTTACTTACGCCCAATATTTATTGGTCTCGCTATGGAGTTTTAAAATGTTTGGGCTCAACTGCGTCTCGCCATTATTTTTGCAACTCATAGCTCAGCAATAATTTGGGCTTATCAAATCCAATTTTATATCAAAAACGGCTTTTCATTTCAAGAAAACTGAAGGCTATGGTGAGATGAAAGTTGCATAGTATGATTCCTAATCCCCTAAAACATGTTGGTATTTGCCGCCAAAATTAATCAAATTGAACAAAAAATAATTGAGTTATGGTCAAAATCAAATTTTTTTGACAATTTTGCGGCCATTTTGGAATTATTCGATGGGGTCACCCTGGGTTATTTCGTACTTTTTCATTTTTTTCTTCGAAAGTGGGATCAGGGTGATTAACGTCATCAAATGAGCCTGTGTCGAAGTGATATGACACATTGACCTTCTATAGCCCACCTGTAATTGAAATGGCTTTTCATCAGTGTGAATTCTCACAGGCATGTCCAAAGTTTATTTCTGTGTGAAACACTGAATTTTCACATGAGTAGCTAAATTTGATTTGTGTCTCAAATGTTTACCGCATTCTGTGCGGTGAAATGGTTTGTCAACAGTGTGAATTCTTACATGCCTGTCTAAAAGTTGATTTCCTTGGTGAAACATCATATTCAGTGCATTGAAATGGTTTCTCACCATATTTGAATTCTCACATTGTTTGGCTTAAAGTTGAATTTCGGTTTTGCAAAACATTTACCACCCTTCTCTGTGAATTGATGAAATGGTTGAAACAGTTGTGAAGTTATATGTGCAATTAAACTGCTTGTGTGAAAATTTACACATCGTGATTGAAATGGTTTGTCACCAGTGTGAATTTTCATGTTTGGGTTAATTGAGATTTGTGTGAAACTACTACATTGAGTGCGACTGAAAGGCTCGTCAACCAGTGTTAGTTCTCTCATGTCCAGCTAAATTTGGATCTTGTGTGTGAAACAATGCATTGAAAACTGTTAATTGCCCCCCCGTTAATTTCCTCAATGTGCGGTTAAGTTTGATTGGTGTGTGAAATATTTACCACATTCAGTGCATTGAAATGGTTTGTCACCAGAGTTCTCCCATGTCCAGCTAAAGTGATTAGTATGTTTAACATGTACCACATTCAGTGCATTGAAATGGTTTGTCACCATTCATGTGAATTCTCACATGCACATGTTCGGTTAAGCCGATTGTCATATGAAATATAGCAAGCGTTTTGTAATAATGATTGTGTTGTCACCATGGCTCGATTTACACTGGCCCTCGGGCCACTTGAAATTCATGTCGGCCATAAGAATTCACTGAGCTGGCCCGTCAGGCCAGTTGGATTCAGAGATGTAGATTTAGTAGGTTACTGTCTTGTAGTCCCGTGGAATAGTCACTCAAAGGCTCAAAACGTTCTGGATTGTATGTAATGCTTCCATGCATTTTCGTTTTTTTTAAAGATCATTCATCACTAATTCAGTGCCGCCTCTAACTGTCACAACTTCCTCTAAAACAGACGGGTGTGGTTTAGTTCCCTCGTCAATCATAGCGTTGTTATGTGTATTTAACGATCGAGGGTCCAGTAGGCTCCTCAATCCTAGCTACTAAGACGCAAAATTAGAAAGTAATTAAAGAGCGGTATGAAAAAGAAACGGAACCCAAGTGACACTAAAGAGCAAATAATACTAATGTTTGATAAAGGTGAGGAGTAAATTTTCAACATTTTAACAAGTACAATTTTTGGTACTATAATGTAGATGATGGGAAAAAACAATGGGATGTAATGTAAAATGCCAAAAACAGTGGACCAAATAGACAAAGATACTGAGGCCCGGTAGCACACTGATCTGAAATTTGTAGTACAGGTACGTTGCGTTCAAGCGGGCGTTCAATACCCCCGCCCCCAGTCCACGCCTTTTCTGCAGTTTTTTATACTCCCCTTCTTTGCCACAAAACTTCACAGCTGGTACGTGGCCTAACATACAGCCACCCAACGGCCCATGAAATTGGTAAAAACAAAATCATTCCGAAGACAAAAATTATTTTTAAAATTCAATTTTCAAGCCCCCCAAGTTCGGCACTCCGCGCCAACCCTAACTCCGTTGAGTTGTCCCAACGACTGAGATCTCAAATATGAGAGCCTATGTGTATTTTTTTCAATTTAAGCAAGAAATTTCAGGGCCATAGGAGGGAAAATTGTGTTGGAACCATGAGTCCAACTGCCTAGGGCCAGTAGGAGGTTTTCCTAGTGCACCTGGCCCGTCGGGCCAGTAGAGAAAAATATTAATCAACCCCTGGTTGTCACCATGGTGACTTTTCATATGTTTAGTAAATTTGAATGTTCCTCCGGTGAAACATTTACCACATTCAGGCATTGAAATGGTTTGTCACCAGTGAGAATTCTCACATGCCTCTCTAAAGTTGATTTCTTTTCTTGTGAAACATTTACCCCATTCGTGCATTTAAATGGTTTATCACCAGTGTGAATTTTTGAGCATGCTTTTTAAATTGATTCCTTGTGAAAAATGTACCACATTCTGTGCATTAATTGAAATGGTTTGTCACCAGTTTGAGTTCTTCATGTCCCGGCTAAATGTGATTTCCGTTTGAAACATTTACCACATTCAATGCATTGAATGGTTTTTTCACCAGTGTGAATTATCACATGTTTTGGTTAAACTTGATTTCAGTGGGAAATATTTACCACATCTGTCATGAATGGTTTCTCACGCAGTGTGAATCTCACATTATGTGTGGCTAAATTTGATTTCCGTTGAAACATTTACCACATCAAATGCATTAAATGGTTGTCACCAGTGTGAATTCTCACCTGCTTGGTTAAATAAACTGAGTGTTCTGTGGAAATATTTACCACATACTGTGTCAACTGAAATGGTTTTGTCCTCAGTGTGAGTTCGCATATGTGATGCTAAATTGATTTCCATTTGAAACATTAACGCACAATCTTGCATTGGTTGTTCCATATGTGCTTTTCACATGGTTTGAATAAATTTGATTTCTTTGATCTTCTTTGTGAAAAATTTAACCACCTTATGCAGGAAATGGTTTACTCAGATTTGAGTTCTTTTGGTGGTCATATTGCACTGATTCAGTGCAAAACTTTTTACCACATTAGGATAGTGTGCACTTAAATGTTGGCTTACAAGGGTGAATTCCCTCTGGTGTACTTTTAACGGTTCTCTTGCAATCCCGAAGACGTGTGAGCCCTTCCTGGTAGATTTTTTTCCCAAGCCATAGCCGATGCCTTCTGATAGTTGTCCTGAACTGAGGGTGCAAAACAATGCACATCTTTGCAATAATCTGCAAGAGAAGATTACAGGGAAACTTCTAATCCATCAATCTTTCTTTCCTACAATCCTGCAAATTGGGACAGATAAAATCAGCATTTAGTAAAGTACTTCCACAACAAAGCAATGATTGATGAAGTGAAGGAAACCCCTCTGGACTCCACAAATTAGTGGTGCACCCTACATGCATACTATCCTGAATCTGTTAGTAACCGAACGGACCAATTTTTACACGTTAAAGGCCTTTAAAATACTGCAGTCTTTACATGTACATGACATTTTTTTTATTTTTAAATTGAATCATTTCTCAATAAGCATGAAACTCAGTTGCCATGGTTGCTAAAAATAAAGTCACCATATGCTTGCTTGACAAGACGATTTGGAGTATACTCTTCTGTCGAACCGAACGTCAACTTCAACAAATTTGACACCAACACAAGTATTGATGATATTGTTATGATTTTCGAGGAGTCAAAGGTCAGAATACCCTTTAAGCACAAACGAAATGAGCCTTGGCTTAAGAGCAAAGCAATCCATATGTGGTCGCCGTCGTGCAGACGAACACAAAACATGCAATTTTCTTTGGCCACTTTGCCCAGGTTTCTCCCTCCATTTTGCAATCCATGCGCACTCAATTACACTTTGACCATCATCATCATTTTTAAAAATACCTTTCATCTGACACTGGAAATACTCCAATTAGTAGAGTCATTTTCATGAGATCGTGACCATTTTTAGGATAACCTTTTTTTCTTGATGGATTTGGGCATATGGACCAATTTTAACAAAAAATCTCCAAATACCAACCTCCCAGAACTGGACGGCCAACTTTTTTACGAGCGTTTTTCAAATGGCCGCCGCTGCCATTTTGAAAATACATAAAACGTGATATCTCTTAGAACCAGATGAGCACATGATGTAATGAAGTGTCCATTTTCCCACTAATCTACACACAGATCGTTGTGAAGTGATGTTTATTTACATATAAGTGCCATCTTGACCTCTAAATTCAAGGTGGCTGCCGATATCACCTCGGAAATTTAATATTTCATATACAAGCTTTGCTCATATTATGTAGACTGACAATAGTTGTTTTTTCCTACTAATTTTGACATGAGAAGGCAATAATTGTAATTGTAGAATTTTGAGACTGTCGGCTCTCAAAATTCAAGATGGCGACCAATGCCATCTTGAAAAATGTAGATCTGCCATATTTCTCTGCACACAGGACCTAAAGGAACACGCATTGATGTCTTTCATTACGTCTTTTGTCAGGAAAATTTCAACTGGAATAGTGTATCCAACCAAACATTTGCTGCCCACGTTGACCTTTAAAATCCATATGGTGGCTAGTAGCATCTTGAAACTTTTAAAAATTGGTAAACTATTTGCCACCAATGCCCTAAAATTGACAGATAGATATAATTTTTTTCTTTTATCCTAATTTTTGGTATGTAAATCCTATTTTAACCGAAGCACCCATCACAAAATACTGTGAAATGTCATGGTCGTGTATGTACGAGATGATCCTAGATGAAATGACTACTATGTACTTGTATACGACTTTTGAAATGTAACCAAGCTCCTTGGTGGTTTGAGTATAATTTCCGGGGGCACTTAAGGGTGTTTTTACAATCAGGGTACCACCTCGGCTGTCCATTTGGGGTGAAAATAAAGTTGCATGATTAATATCAGATTGATGTTTTTCATGTACTGCAAGTCAAGAAGTATGATTCCAAATTTGGAGGCTCACGTCTTCGTGAACAATTTTTATGATTGATCAACTGTTCATTTTTCGGAGAGGACATGATTTTGACAGAGCACTTCGTCATTCTACATTTGGGGTGAAAAACAAAGTGCTTTTATTATTTCATATTAATATTTTTGTATTATAGCTAATTCAAGCAGTAAATGTTTCCAAAATTTGAGGTGTGAGTCGTCAGGAAAAAAATTTATGGGTTATGAAACGTTGTGTTTTCGAAGACTATTTATGACGGAACCTGACTTCTATAATAACATTTGATCATTGAGACAGGAAAACTTAAGTGTAGCCCCAAGTGTTTACTACAAATGTATAGAATGAGGGGGGGGGGTAGGCAAGAGTTTTTTATAGAGAATATCACAAATCATCTGTCAATTTATTTTAGCTTTATTAGCCAAATTTGAGAGGACATTTTTTGACTGAATTTACCACTAATTTTCAAACTGACACCGCATGTTTCCAAATGGTCCATTCTTTTAGATTTTCTGGATAGTAATTGCCGGGGTTGCTTTTTCCAAATTTATTCCTAAATTTTATGTTTTCCAAATGTTCGTTTATTACATTGCAAATCTACTCACATATTACCAATTCAAATTAGACAGTGAACATCCTTTAAGAAGAAAGCCATTTCCCATGTATACGGTACATATGTTTTGTCTCAAGCATTTTCAAATGTTTTTCTTTCTGTTCTTGCAGCTATAGGTAGTGCTTTTGTGGTCTTTAAGTTGGCATAGTACCAATTAAGAAAGTATACATTGTTTTTATAAGGTTCCACATTGTCGTGTTCAGCCAAGAGGTTACCCCTGATGTAAAACCCCCTAACAAAATCATTTTTCAGGTAGGGCTGTGCTCTGGCGGCTGATTTTCGAACATTAGGGGCTTGGAAAATGATTTGGTCTGCCGAGTAGGGTTTTTGAATTGATATTTTGAAATATTTAGGTGTAGCTTCTGATGCAAACATTTCCAATAAGGGACCTTAGAAATTATTGTGCTTCAACTGGGGGTTAGGAACTGCTGGAGAGATGCCAAATGGGGGTCTTAAAGGTCACACGGGGTCACATTTCCAATGAAATACCAAATTCCTTAAAAAGCGCTTAAAGGATAGATTTGGACTTGCACTAAAAGCAGTTTTTACCCAATTGAATATTAAACTAGCCACTAGAAAGGACTATTTTCCAAGTCATGTCAGTTTGGTCATTCCCAGCCCTTTTTTTAATTTTCACAGTCAAAGGTTTTTGTTTTAAGGGTAGATTTAAATCAATAAGGTGTGCCAGTGGACCAGTTCTGAATGGTTACAGGAAATTAACACCAACTTTATATGTTTTTTTTTACATTTCAGTTTTACCACCTAGCCAATGAATACAATCACGCCGGAGTCATTTTATACAAAATTACTAACAAGACGTCATTTCAGGTGAGTTAAGCCTGTGAAGACACACAAACAATCAACTGGGCCCACAAAAACCTCAGTTTGACCAAAAAAGAGGGCACCCTCTATGCAGAATGTGGCAGTGTCCCCTTTAAAGATGCAACGACATCCATAGGTCTTGTGATATGTAAACACTTGCCCACCTTTTAATTTGCTACAAAATGACTCTCAACTGAAAAACAAAGGCGAGTTGTCTATGCTTATATTTCCATATAAAACCTATAGGCAATTAGAAATTGCACATGTTTGTACAATAAAAGTTCTCCAGCTTAATCCTTTCAGTGGGGATAGTTTGATAGAAAGGTTTACACGAGTGCAAAAATATGTGCTATCCGTGACCAATCGATGGTGAGTGATTCTGGAGCTGGTAATTTTTTTTGCACATAGCAAATAATTGCTCGCTTTAAGTGCGGACGAAGACTATCTGAGTGTGGAAGAAAATAGTTATCCGCGTATTTTCATTACTCTCTACTTTGTAACTCTTAACTCAACAACATCCTTGCTTTTTGAATCACATATATCTAGGATTACTAACTTCTCCAAATCGCTGAGACTCTGGTCGCAAGGGAGTTCCATACACACGACGCTAGCAAATTATGTTTATTTATATTTGTCTGGCAATCTGCAAGTGTTTTCTTTGTCTTTTATCAATATCCCAGAGTTACGATCACACACCCATACCCAGTAAGAAAAATTAATATATGCAGCCATATCCTCATCACACAAACACCTAGCAGCCCGATCAAGCTGTGTTTTTGTTTCCACACCCAGGACCCTGAATTCGCTGAGCAACATATGCTGCTTGTACTTTGTTGTTGGTATTCTCAGTGTCAATATTGACAGACTTGTCGCAATCTGTGATCGAATTGCAATAATCAAAAGGCTGAAATGACTAACTAATTTCGACTTGAAATTAGGTCCTTTCTAGGTGGCTATTATAATATTCCATGATTACAACTGTCCAATGCAATCCCATCTATCCAGCTTCTTTAAACGAATGTTTGTTAAAACGTGCCTGTTGCCCTTTTAAGACCGCATTTTTCATCTCTCCAGCAGTTTCTAACCCCCAGATGAAGCCTACTTCCAGTTCTAAGGTCCCTTATTAGAAATATTTTTCCTCTAAGCGAAATTTACAGCCAAATTCACGCTCCTAAGCCTGCAGATTTCTCAAAAATGTTAATTCCTAAGACCCTAATACCTGGTATGTTGGCAGACCAAATCATTTCCTAACTAACGCCCCGCAAAGTTCATAATCGGGCCGCATCCCCCACCGGACACCGTTCAGTGTCCCGTTAATTATACTTCACACAAATAATAGAGCAGAGCATGGACCCATCAAACATCATCGTTCAACACCTCAACTACAGAACGGTTTGACAACTTTGGTTGATAGTACGGACCCTCGTATCAATGCTAAGTATTTAGTACTCTCCAATTGGTGGTGTATCCTTTTGTAAGTGTTAATTGTTATTTGAATGAAATGAGTTTGAATATTGCGTTGTTTTTTTATTGTTAATGTTAAATTGACAAATGTAATTACACAGAGAACACATTGTGTTTGCAGTTGTCGTTACACTTTAATACTCACTCACGCCAATTGTGGTGTCACTTTTTTAAGTAGGGGGCCAATTTAGGTCACACACAGGGGTCAAACTTTAAAATCCTCCATCATGTTGACATGTTATCCATACGGCCCCGGACTGTCTAGTCAAAAGTTACATTCCAAAATTGTACATTTTGTACCATTTGTGACCATTGGTGTGGGGGATGTATATAGGTAAAAATGGCTGAAATGGTACAAAAGGGTCCATATCCATGTTGTGTACAGGGTCCACTCATAAGTTGCCTCCAATTTGGTAAAACATGAAGGTTTTTCATCTAGCTTAATGTGTCAAATAGTACTATTTTGTAGTATTTGCATGCATAGTTGTCAGATTCAACAAAATAGTTATCGGGCACAAATCCAATTGGGTGTTGACCCGTTCTTTTGAAACCCCTTCGGTATTAAACATTTAACATAATCAAAACTATACATTTTGGGAGTCCTCTTATTCCTCAAGCAATAAATCTCAATTCTTTAAATATAATCAGATTAATTTTACATTGACCCCTGTAATGAGAGTTGCTTTTTTTCCATTTTAGCATTTTCAGCCCTATAAACCCAGGCCGTTGGGTGGTACATAACTATACAATTTTTTGAGTCTTTGACTAGATTGACAACATGGCATACATTTCACTTGCTTGGAGCATTTACAAAAGTTTGACCCATGTGTAACCTTAAATTGGCCCCTATTGAAAAGTTATCGCACAATTTGAAGACCTACTACCTAGCATTGTAGTTTAACATTTCAATATTATTACACACAGTAAGTCGCTTTTCATTTCACATCTACCTCCATCCAATGCAAAATTAGAAAATGATCCCTTATCGTCAATTTATGTCATTGGTATGTAAATAGTTTAATTGTTTTAATTTTTCAAGATCCCATATTGATTTTCACAATTCAACGTGGTCCAGCAAATGTTCTTACACTATTCGAGTTAAATTTCCTGACCAACTCTAGCACTGAAAATACATCAAATGCTTGTCCTTTAGGTCCTGGTTGCCAAGAAATATGGCAGTATCTCAATTTTCAAGATGGCATCTAGTCTCCATCTTGAATTTTGAACCCAGACAGTCTCAAAATGCTACAATTAACAATTCTTATTTGAGTTTCTCATGTCCAAATTAGTAGGAAAAACATTATTTATTTTCAGTCTACATAATCTAGCAAAGATATTTATATTTCCAGGTGATACGGCATTCCATCTTCGATTTAGAGGTCAAGATGGGGTCATTTATATGGATAACAGATCACTACTCCAACTGATCTGTTGTGGTAGAATTAGTTTGAAATGACATTTCATTCATCATTGTACTCATCTGGTTCCAGAGATTCACGTTTTAATGTATTTTAAAATGGCGGCGGGCGGCCATTTTGAAAAACGCTCTGTAAAAAAGGTAGCGCGTCAGTTCTGGGAGGTGTATAGGGGCTATGTTTTGTTAAAATTGGTCCATCTTGCCAATCCATCAAGAAAAAAGGTATCCTAACAATGGTCACGGGATCTCATGTAATGACTCTCACTAGAGCCCAATACCATTTTGTTTAAAATAAATTCTGGATGATTTTTCATGGAAAATGGGCATTTTGGTAAAAAATGCATTTTTCCACCATGTACAGCGAGTTGGCTAGTAACATGGATTATAGAATTCTAAGGAAATTTTGATGAAGACTATAATACCAGTGTAATTCTTATGTGAGTTTAAACTTTCTTACCACATTTTTTAAAACAAAGTTTGCACATGAAATGTTTGTCACCAATGTCCCCTTGTTTCGTTAATTTGAATTGGTGTGTGGAAATATTAAGGCTTTTCACACTATCCCGGTGATCGATCGTTTTGAATACTATGCAGCCGTTTTCTGAATAACTAGAACCGCGCATGTGAAATAGCGCCTTAGTTACATGTAAAAGTTTTCCAAAGAAGGATTTATGATCTGCTGCTCTCTACTGAAATACATCTTTTGAGGTATTTTAACAAGAAGCCAAGTTGTAGGTGACTTTTTCAACCTGCGGATAGACGTTACGTAAGTGCCATTTATGACGACTGTGTGCTGTTTATTTTGAGGAGGACAACCACTGCCCTCTACACTGGATAGCGGTCAGAGTCGCCGATTGAAACATCAGACGTGGTTTTGAACCTCTACAATATGGCGGTAAACAATGCATACACTTGTCAAACAATAGAAAACATATGTGTGGATGTGGGTGAGCAACAGGTGTAATTCATTGTTTCCGCCATATTGTAGAGTCCAAAACCAATTCCTGTTGTTCCACTCGGCGACCATTCAACTGTGCGGCAGCCCCTATCCATGTGTTCAGGCAGTGAGTGAACAGGAGTGATTTTGTCACTAGTGTGAACTTCCACATGTACAGTTAAAGTCGCTTTCCGTGTGAAACATTTACCACATTATGTGCACTGAAATAGTTTGTGACCAGTGTGAGTTCTCACATATACGGTTAAAGTTGATTTCTGTGTGAAACATTTACCACATTCTGTGCTTTGAAATGTTTTTTTTTTTATCATTGTGAATTCTCACAGGCATGTCCAAAGTTGATTTCTGTGTGAAACACTGCATTTTCACATTGAGTAGCTAAATTTGATTTGTGCATGTTTACCGCATTCTGTGCATTGAAATGATTTTTCACCAGTGTGAATTTTCACATTTGGCTAAAGTTGATTTCTGTGTGAAAAATGTACCACACTGAGTGCAGTGAAATGGTTTGTCACCAGTGTAAATTTTCACACGTCCGGCTAAATTTGATTTCTGTGCTAAATATTTGTCACATACAGTGCAAAGTAATGGTTTGTCATCAGTGTGAATTCTCACATGCTTCTCTAAAGTTGATTTCCTTGTGAAACATTTATCACATTCAGTGCACTGAAATGGTTTCTCACCATTATGAATTCTCACATTTGGCTAAAGTTGATTTCAGTGTAAAACATTTACCAAATTCTGTGCATTGAAATGGTTGTCAACAGTGTGAATTTTCACATGTGCAATTAAACTTCTGTGTGAAATATTTACCACATTCTGTACATTGAAATGGTTTGTTACCAGTGTGAGTTCTCTCATGTCCAGCGAAATTTGATTGGTGTATGAAACACTGCATTTAAATGGTTTGTGAAGTCTCACATGTGTGGCTAAAATGGATTTGTGTGTGAAACATGTACCACATTCAGTCACAGTGTACTGAAGTCACCATTAATGTGAAGTCTCACATGTTCCGTTAAAGGAAATATGTCATGATTCTGAATATTTGGAAAATTTGGTATGGATGGAAAGCTTAAGTAACGTAGATTACATATAAATCAAAATAAGTTCAAAATTGTCCACATTTGTTGAGTATTTTGCCCTTTTAATTTTCCGCCCAATAGCTTACTCGAAAACGATTCCGACAAATCCACATCGCAGGCAATTGGTGACGTCAAAGTGATGACCATCGTATCGCAGTGTTGCCACTTTCCTATTCGAGTGAACTGCCAGGGGAGGGTAGGACATGCCATCCTAACAGGCTACCATAGTAAATGCACGTAGCAGTTCCACAAATTACCGTTTGGAAATCCCCAAAGCCCAAATCGAGCAGGTCGTGTCCTACCCCCCTGTGAACTGCGATCGATGTGTTTTTATATCAATAATAATTAAAACACAACAAAATGAAACAAAAGTATGTCATTCTGTAACCTATTTTCAAATTTTATTATTACTTTCATTAATCCATCAATTAATCCAGCAATAACAATTCGAGTCAACACGATGTTTTGGTCATCACTTTGACGTCCGAGGAGAGAAAAAATTGGGCGCTTTTGATCAATGAAAACATGGCGAGAATCCGCCGTTTTCTTGAATGTCAAAAAGCAAACATTAAACTGCCTCTATTTTGTTTAATTTTAACATCAATTGTATATTTTTTCGGGAATTTGGGATGTATGTACATATATTTTTGAAGTAAGTCAACTGAGCTTGACAAAAATCTGACATATTGCCTTAAGTTTGGTCACCAAGTTGAATCTCAGATGTTATTTTAAATTGAATTTCTGAATAAATATTTACCACATTCGTGCATTAAATGGTTTTACAACCAAGTGGTGCATTCTTACATGCATGTCTAAATTGATTTCTGTGTGAAATATTTACCACATTCTGTGCATTGAAATGGTTCAAATCACCAGTGTTAATTCTCACATGGCATGTCTAAATAAAAAAAACATTTGAAATTGCCGTGTGGAAACATGTACCACATTCTACGCATGAAAATGGTTTGTCACCAGTGTGATGTCTTTCATGGTCCGGCAAATGTGATTTCCGTTTGAAACATTTACCACATTCAATGCAATAAATGGTTTGTTCATCAGTGTAATTCTCACCATCTTGGTTAAACTTGATTTCTGTGTGAAATCTTTACCACATTCCGTGCACTGAAAATGGTTTATCACCAGTGTGAATTATTACCGCATGGTCCTAAAGTTGATTTCCGTGTGCAAAATGGTACCACATTCTGTGGCATTGAATGGTTTGTCACCAGTTGTGCTTCTTTCCATGTCCGGCTAATCGATTTCCTTTCATTGAAACTTTACACATTTATCGCAATTGAATGGTTTTTTGGTCACCAGGGTGAATTCTCACATGATTGGTTAAACTTGATTTCTGTGTGAAATATTTACCACATACTGTGCCCTGAAATGGTTTGTCACCATGTGAAGTTCTTTCCTGTCCGGCTACTGTGAGTTCCGTGTGAAACTTTACCACATTCTGTGCAATTGAAATGGTTTTGTCACGCCCCCGACCCCCCCAGTGTGATTCCTCATATGCGGGTTAAACTTGATTTCGCTTTGTGAAATATTTTCCACTATGTGCACTGAAATGGTTTGTTACCATGTGAGTTCTTTCATGTTCGGCTAAATGCGATTTCTGTGTGGAAACATTACCAATTTTTGTGCAGTGAATGGTTTGTCACCAATGTGAATTCTCACATGATTGGTTAAACACTCGATTTATGTGTGAAATATTTACCACATACTGTGCACTGAAATGGGTTTGGCACCAGTTGGTTCTTTCATGTTCGGCTAAATTCGATTGTCCGTATGAACATTTCCACATTTTGTTGCCTTGAAATGATTTGATCCAGTGTGAATTCTCACATGCTTGTTACACTTATTTCTGTGTGAAATATTTACCACATACTACTGTGCACTGAATGGTTTGCCCGCAGGTGAGTTCGCATATGTGATGCTAAATGGAATTCATTTGACACTTTTACCACAATCTTTGCATTGGTTGTCATCATTGGTGCCATTCACATGGTTGACATATTTGCTTTCTTTGTGAAAATTTCCACACTGAGAGCATTGAAATGGTTTGTCAATATTGTGAGTTCTTTTGTGGTCAGTTACACTTGATTTCAGTGCAAAACTTTTAACACATTGATCAGTGCACTTAAATGTTGGCTTACAAGTGTGAATTCTCTTGTGTACAGTTAATGGTTCTTTCTGCAATCCCGAAGACGTGCGAAGCCTATCCCGGTAGATTTTGCCCAAGCATATCCGGTGTCTTCTGATATGATGTTTGAACCGATCAAAACAATGCCACCATCTTAAGCAATATCTGCAGAAGAGCCCAGGGGAACTTCTATCCATCATTCTTTCTTAAAGCTGCAAGTGGACAGATAAATCAGCAGTTGTAAGGGTAACAACCTACTATTAGCAATGATGATGAAGTGAAGGACTCTGGACTCCACAAATTAGGGGTGCACCATTGCATTTATACGAGCCTGATCAGTTAGTAACGGATGTATAAGACAGAAAACACAATAATGGGACCAGAAACCTACCACAAGGGGGAAAAATCATTCCTAATGTGTTAGTGTTAACTAGTTAACTTTGCCATAAGCACCCCTACTTTCAATTTAAGGTGAAAAAAATATAACTTTTTCCATTTAATTATTTTCACGATGTAACATTTTTTTAAATTAGAACAAAGTATTGCAGATTGGTCCACTATGGCTTGTAATACTACAAATAGCAGCAAGGTTTTACCATGGTAAAATCATATTGTTATATATTACCAATTCTGTAAAACACAACATAACAATACTGCTAATGTGACAATAACAATACTGTTAATGTCAAGGACAGATACATGCAAAATGAATGGTCACGTTAGCACTCCTCGCCCTTGTGTAACGTTAACCAATTATCTATAGTAGCCATGGTGAAAACTGCCATATTTTGGTATCTGGAATCTGCTAACATGTTGTATCTGCTATAAGAGGCACAATATATCATATTCTTATTCAGTGGGCATGGTTTACCTTGTTAGCAAGAAATTTGATTGGTTTAGGTCAAAGCTCCGCCCATCCATTATGGGGTAATAGATGGATAGTGCGTGCAGCAATTACGCGGTGTAGTAGAATATATGACACGCGTAAGCGGCGCGCTTATACTGCGTTGTGCATTTCGCATTGGTACGCAAATGCAATTTATGCAGCGTGACGATCACCGCGCGATGACTTTGGTTCCTTGCATTGAAACATGTTTTCAAGAGGGGTGCAATTATTTAAATGAATAAAAAAGAATGTTAGAATATATTTGACAGATAAATTATGTCGATAAAAAGCAAAAATTACACAATTCTAAAATAACAATGAGAATAAAAGATTTTTTGTTTTGGCCATCTTAGATGGTGTCATAATGAATGGGCATCCAATATTTTAAGTGGTGGATGCCGGCACTCAAAATATTGGATGCCCATCCATTATGACACCATCTAAGATGGCCAAAACAAAAAATCTCATCTTTTATTCTCTAAACATTAGCACCATTGCCGTCAAAAGAATATAACTTTAGCAGGGCCTCCATCCAAATTCTGTCACAATTAAACATCTTCCGTCAAATATTTTAGTAACGTTAGCATAATACGACGATCGACATTGGATAGCGCCATGCATGTACCCATAAATACGACATCGTGCACGCGTAATCTATACAGTATGTGTATCCATGCATGATCATCTATCTTGAATACAAACAAGCACAATTACATTGAATTTCTACACACATGCTTAGGTTTCGTGGCCCATAAACTGCACCATTCTGTGCTATTGTTACTTGTAATATTATTGACGGAATGATTTAAGGTACCAGATTATAAAAAAGTAAACATACCTTATTCAATTTCGCACTGGCATGACATATGACTGACCACCAGCCATGATGGAAATTGATAGATGTTGATCGATCTAGGGACTGGCTGTTTGTTCCCACGAGATTTGAAAAATGCTATTGTTATTGCAAAATATTGACGGAGGTCACATTAGCAAATGTTATTTCTTATTTATGAATACCAAAACGATGATTTCTCAATTTTTTTTGTTTTAAATTATTCAAATTGATTGCCCATTTACAGAAACAATAAAGACAACTGAAAAACTTTTTGAAGTTATTCCCAAGTGGCTAATAAATATTGCTATTGTGACAGTGGTGTCCATGATGGATTACAGTTACAATACCACTGTTTGTCCCCCCAGAAAACCAATGGTGGTGGCTTTTTCCCCCCAAAAATTATGTAAATCATGGACAAATATGTATTAACATGATATTTAACTCAGAAATTATGGAATCCTTTAAAATATGTCTTGAGAAACATTTTTCGCCAAATGCGTTCTAAGAAGGAATTGGCACCTAATAATGTCGCGCCTATTGATCAGTGCGTGTTATACCAATGTAATGAAGACAAATTACTGCCGTCCTAATGGGCGCTATGTTACATGGATATAAATAGGCTCGCATCGCCCCTTGCTGCAGATTTTATGCTGGACTGATGACATTTTAACCTAATACATTTATTCATTAGAAGAAGCTAGAAGACATATTCCTCTTATTAGCTGTTTGGTAACGTAAGAACGGAAACTGATATCCTGCCTGTGCATAATAATATAAGCAGCGTCAGTTTTACTGAAATTATGATATAACGTAAATAAAGTGATGATTATACACCGAAAGAGATAAGTTAAGAAATAAGAGGTGGTTTCTCATAATGCGATATGGCATGCACTGTCCCATAGCTGTAACAGTAATCTAAGCTCATCATAAATCCAACTCCATGTCCAACTACCTGCGTTTCACATAGTTCCATTATTTGGATCACCGGACTAGTAAAATCTCCTGAACCTTTTGACCGAATATCCGATTTTTGCCGAGTTTGTTTGATGTTTCATACTGATGATTGGCGAGTGCTCTGTGGCTGTAGTAAGATACACCCACCGTAGTCAACTCCACAAAGGTGCTTTCTTTGATCCTGTCACATTTAGTACAAGGAATAAGGTTTCAAGCGCCGTCTGTTAAATGGAGATTCTTTCTGCATACCTGGGTCCCCGCCTGGGGTATTGGAATATCGAGAGATAATGCCAGAGTTTGTGACTGACCGGTAGTGACAATGATGCTGAACATGCGAAATGCATTCCATGGTCATGATTCTACTACAACCGGTAGGGATACGGAGAGTACTACTGATTTTTCTCCCTCGCGCTTTAGCGCAGTGAGGGGTGTTAGTCATGATGGGCGAATCTCGATTTCGTATGTGGGTGAACGACTATCAGGGGCTTCATTTTTTATCGTACGTCGATGAAATTTTTGGTTTGGTTAGGATGGTATGTTGACCAGTCTTCATAGCGATAGCCCGAAATCGGGGGGTGTTTTGGCCGCTCGAGCGGTTTCGGGCTGTGGATCTTTTAGAATTGGAGGAATTGGTAATATTCTGTGATGTTACGACTATGCTCCGTGCATTTAGATTACGCCCTGCCGAGGTCGGGCATTTGGCAAAGAATTCTCGGCCTTGTTTATTTCTGTTCTAGTAGACCCGTCGATGGAGTCTTGATCCTTTTCGTGAGTATGACTATTGCCTATCATTGAATGGTTTTTGGAAGCTCCGTCTATTCAAGGTTATCACCGAAAATAATAACGTCGACAGATCTTGCCTGCAATATTACGGCGGTCACAGTATTTCCCACAGTGTATCTGTGTCACAGACTCCGAAAGGTACTTCAATATGATGGCTCGGCGAACATAAACAGTTTCATCACGTGTGCTAAGCAAGCACTATGCTAGCTAATTTAATATGTACGATGGCTTACTTTCCGCACCGCCGGTAGTCATGCACCAATCGATTTGTATATTACCACCACGGGAGCTCGTTTATTTTGTTCCTTGGCCTCGTTTCCAACCACTCATGAATGGAGAGTCGATAACAACATTATGTGACCTCGTTGATAAAAAATATGTTGCAGCCCTTGCCGGCCTGAGCTAATCTTGTTTTTTACGGAGTCCCTTTACAGCTGTCGTATGTACGGTTTGGCTGGGGTGAAACGTTCAAAGTTTCTACCAATTTTAAGTCGGACAACTGCACCAGAGGTAACGTAGCTAATTAGTGGGGGGCAGGTCGATTCGGTTCCCAACCCAGTTCGGTCCCCAGTCATTCGGACCCACGCCAATTCGGTCTCAGTCAATTCGGTCTCACGATGGTCAATTCGGTCCACGTCAATTCGGTCCCATGCCAAATTATCGGTCCCAATGAAAACCACGTACATATTGTCCCATTAAACATTGGTCAATTCGGCCTCACATCCCGTCAATTCGGATCCCATGCCAATTCGGACCCAGTAAACATACGTGCAATTTTATTCTGATTTTTGTCATTTCCCTACTCATTTTTTTGTAATCGTAGTCTGCCTTTGTTTTATCAACACAACTTATCTATAGGCCCTATGGCCTTTTTCATCATGAAAGGATAGTAGACACTAACCGTTTATTATCTATGTTTATGCCTTTCGCAAGACGCTGACTGTACATGGTAATGTTTACTACAAAAGTAACAAGGCTCCATAACTAACTGCCGGGAAAACACACTTTGAGGGTTAGGTTTGACATCAAAGAAATTCAAACTTGGGATAGGCCTTGTTTGAGAGTCTCAAATGAAACAAGTATGCCGTTTGAGAGCAATTCAACATTTAGGACCGTTTGAGAGTCTAATCCGATCGAGGAAACATGTTTGGTTTGAGATTGGGGTCAAAGAATGGCTGAATGGATTTCATCGATTAATTATCCACATCCGTGATGTTTCAGTTGTTTAAAATACGGATTACATAGATAACCAAGTGCTAGCTCGTATTTCCTCCAGCCTTGTCATATCTATCGTGTTTGTATGCCAGTTAATCCCGGGGCCTTTCACAGTAAGTACGCATTGTAGGGAACTGAGGCAAACGTGAAAACTCCGACAACGTTTGGTGATCGGTCGATGTACATGTATAGCATTTGGAGTTTACATGTTGTATGTTGTACACAAACATACAGAGACCTTACCAATAAAGGAAGTTAATGTTATTTGTTCAATAGAAATTATTTTGTATAGTTTTTGTTTTTCTCCTCTTGTTTGATGAACCGCTTTTCCGCGTGTGCCACTGTTGTTAAGTGGTAAACCAAACGCCAATAATATACTATTCTAAATGTATTACATTATTGTTCAAACTAGCATGACAAATATAAGTCTATACGGTTCGTGCTCCTTTCCATAAAGCACAGTGCCAATCAGGTAAGAATGAATTAATGCTAAATTGATTATCGAACTGACAATGTTTTCTTATTTAATATTTTTCATCTGAAAATCTAATCTTCAATTTATCATAATAGTTAATTATATTTTGCAAAACGACTGCTAAATAGGACTATCAATATTCCCGAAAAGAACCATAACACGGCCTAAAATTGTCCAACTGACGGAGCTGATTTTTTGTTTCCATTCGTGGGGTCTACTATAATTTAATACTCAATATTTTTTTTAGAGATGCGATCGGGTACTTAACGGAACCTGCATCCAAAGGTTCCCCCCCCCCCCCCCCCCTGATTTGTGCCCATTTAGACGAAACTACGCCTTCTTTATTTTAAATATTCGACCTATCTTGGGTCTAAGAAATAATTTATATTATATTGTTAAGTCCAAACTCATACCGTACCCTCTCATACTAAAGTGTACAATTTAGAATCCAAATGATGTAAATACAACCATTGCCTTGCATTCGTTTCTTTTTAATAGGAAATCCAGGCAGTTACCATCTACTTACTTGCACACAACTTTATTTCTCATCTCTTTGGGTCAAAAATTTAGTACTTTGTTTCATCGACCTTGTTTTAAGTTCGGGTGGCTCTGAAAATCGTTGGATATTTCCGTGTGGTACCTTCTGTCACACTAATTAACTAGCATAATACGAGTTTGCCAATTAAAACCTGCTATTAAAAGATATTTTCCCACCAAGCCTTTGTTTGCCAAAAGACAATTAACATTAATTAATATAGCCCTAGAAGCACGTGGATAGAACAAATACCAAAGATCAAAAATCTGACTTTTAAAACATACTATTACAACATAACAAACATTACATTATCACCTTATCTTATTAAGTATGATCATATGTCGTAATAAATTTATGGAGGCCAATGTTCAGTTAGCACGAGCCCGAACGAAAAATTTTATATACCGGGTGTTGCTAAAATGAAAGCTCTGATTTTTTTCCACGATTTAACCTTATCCATAAAAATATCCCCATCGAAAGGATTAATCTGAACATAATTGATTTTTAAATTTTCTATTGGAGCAAAGGTATAACTTCAGTCTATAGGTTGTTCAAACAATCAAATTACCTCTTTTCACTTTTAAGATAATATTTCTCTGCAACCCACATACAAGGTAGGAAATCGATTCCCTGTTTAATCTTTCGAAATATTTACAGAAAAATGGATGCCTTGAAAATCCCTTTTGCCCGGTTGCCAGTCGGACCCCGTCAATATGGGCCTACATATAACAGTATGCCATCATATCCCTTTAATAATGACCTAAATCCATATGTGGGAAGAACTCTTCAAGAGTAACAAATATCAAAGCATATTGTTGTATATCCAACTTAAACATTAAAGGTTTCAGTTAATCAAAGTCGCAATGAAAAAGTAAATTTACCATTTCCATGTAAAAGCGCATAAAGTATAATGCTGATTACCCAATTATACTCACTACTGACATTACGATTCATACGAAATTTATTTCAGATATAAGTAGACTAGACTGAATAATTCAGAAAATATTGGATGTAGTGCTAGGAATACGAAAGAGGCAATTTTGTGGACTACATTTAACGAAAATCTGGATTAACCTTAGTTGGAATTTGTTCGGGAATGTGAAAAAATGGGTCTCTCTATATCTAAATTCACTTTGGGTATTGTCTAAGTGTAAACTAAACTTAATCAGGTGGTATTATTATTGAACTTCTACAACATAACTGTATTTCCGATGTCACATTTACTGGACCAATTTGCCATCCGGCTGAATTATTCGTCTGCTTTTATGTGTGGATTCCCACGATAAACACTTTTACAATGCAAAAGTTTAGTGAAAAACATACATATATAAATAAATGTCGGGGATAAGGTGAAACCGGATCCGATTCCTTAAGTAGAACCATCTTTCCGAAGTAACTTTCCTGACCATATCCTCTAGTTCCTCAGAGTGCCCTTATCAGTTGACAAGTACTTTTACGTCAAAACCTACCTGTTCAAATCTAACATCCTGGTCAATTGATTTCAAATCGTATACATTCCATTCCGCAATGGTACCAGGAATCAGAGAATCTAACCGCCAATTCACTATCTAAACCACCAACCATACGAATTCCTGAAAACGGGTCTATTATAATAAGCCCTGTCACAGACTGTTTATTTGTTCGTGAAATCATACTGATAACAGGTGCTCTCCTACAAAGCCCTGCCACCGACTGTATATATTGCTTTATTCCGTCCACTCCATGCAATTGAGTGATGAGATAGATGTTCAATCCATGTAAACATAGAGGTGGTATAGAAGTCAATGTTCATATCACTTCGAACACAGCCTCATTTGATGACTTTAATCACCCTGATCCCACTTTCGTAAGAAAAAAATGAAAAAAGGCGAAAACCCATGTGCCCCATCAAAAATCCAAAATGGCCGCCAATTGTCCAAAATGTTGATTTTTGACCATACTCAATTATTTTTTGTCATTTTCTTATTTTGGTGGCAATACCCATGTTTTGGGGTATTAGTAATCATGCTATGCCCCCCAAAACTTTTCATCTCTCGATAGCCTTTCGTTTTCTTGGAAATGCCGTTTTTGCTTAAAATTGAGCTCTGAGGGCGCTTTCCCTTAAATGCGCATCCGAATTGGAATGGTGATTTGTAACATTCAAAATGTTGAAGAGAGTTGGATTATGCACACTTTGCTGAAAGTTTGACTTGCGTGGTATTTGTGGTTTTAAAACTATAGGCTATTAATGTCATAAAAATTCCCTTTTCCCTTGAAACCCACACGTAAGAAAGTTCGTTGACCCCTTGTATATTCCAATAGAGTGTTTTTGTCAATTAAATAAATCGTATGCCACAGGAAACTGGTAAGTGTTACACAGCTCTAATCTTCAGAAATTGAATGAATCAACATTCTGATGATGGCCCACCAGTTAAAGTTTAAAACTTTTCTACGATATGTACTTTTTTGGAACAGCGCCCTCGCAGTCCCAATTTTAAGCTAAAACTGCCGTATCAAGAAACGAAAAAGCTGGTGGGAATGAAGTGGCATAGAAATGATTCCTGGCATGCCAAAACATGGGTATTGCCACAAAAATGAAGTTGATAAACAAAGCTTATCGAGTTTATGGTCAAAAACATGATGGTTTTTGGCCAATTGGCGGCCATCTTGGATTTTTCGTTGGGGTCACCCTGGTTTTTGCACTTTTTAATTTTTTTTCTTCGAATTGGATAAGCGTTATGATTCAACATTTTAGCCTGTGTTCGAAGTGATCTGATACTATGCCCAATATTGACCCTCTATAGCCCACCTCTAGTACCAAATATCTAAGCAAGTCACAAGGAAAAGGACTGCTATTTTCCCCGGGGCCGAGCATCAGTCCTATACGAATAAATTTCAATTGAGCCCTGTTTTTACACGTGCATACTTAGCTATGTAATCTGTATCAGACATACAAAAGCCGGTCCAGGCTTATACTAAAACCATCACGTAAATAGCATAAGGTTTCTGGCCCATATGTTGGCAGAGTGCGCGAAGTATTTCAGCATACACACTCAATTTCAGTGGTATATTAGACACATATGAAATCGGTCCAGATTAAACTAAGTGCTCCCATCTTAGGAATAGCATTAAGTTTTCCACCCTATATGTATATGTTAAAATATATAGGAAAAAGTCAAGCATTTCCACAGAACGATAAATCTAATGTTAATGTGCATACTTGGTAACTGTGATGATACCAGCAACAGCGGTCCAGCTTAGTTAATTGATAATCCCCATATAACATTAAGGTATCTAGCCCTTAAGTATGTAATCTTTTTTAAAATGGCAAGCTATATGAAACATTTTTTGTTAAAAAAATTTGACCAATACGAAACTAAACTTACCACAACCAGCACAGCGGATGGGTCAGGCAAAGGCATGCAGTTAGCAAGACGCGTTTCTGGATAGTTCGTCATCGTTGCATTGCTACGGAGAGGATCACATCCTTTCCATGCTTTCGTTTCTTTACATAGAATTGTCATTCATGTAATTTCAACAATACCGGTTTTTGAGTCACATCGTTTGACGATTCTTATGGACTACAAATGCCGGTCGTTTGGTCTTCACAAGTGGTATAACATTAACAGTGCAGTTGGGAAACACCCCGTTAGCTTTGTGAAAATTTTAGACTTGAATACTCGCAGTATTCCACCATTTACACACAAAGATTTCTACTGAGGGGGGGGGAGGGGGGAATCTTTTGTGTATATAGGCCTAGCGATGACCGTCTTTAATACAAACAATTTCCTTCTCCAACTCCTGGTGTTTATCCAGTTTTGTTTGGGAAGTGAAGGAAAACTAATTTAACTGATATTATAAGAGTGTGAACTCTGTATATACCAGCTTTCGTTCTTGCTATTGACGCTAATGTGTCTATAAGGGGCCATTTTCAAAACAGTCCACACTCTCAGAAACAGAGCTTTATTGATCATTATTGGTAATGTTATATCCATTAAGCCGGGATCAAAATCATCCAAATATTGTATCAAATGAGAAGTAAAGCAAGCAAGAATAAAGGGTATAGTTACGGATTCAATGCAATGCGACTTGTGCGGGTATCCTTAACAGATAAAAATATTTGTTAGGGGGGGTATGTTTAGCTTGGTTTTTATTCGGTGAAAGTCCATGTTCAGCATCATATCCAACCTTTGAATACAAGGCCCCAAGGGGGTGTGAATCTTCACGTTTCCCTTTGTTTATTGCATTTTTTTCTCAAAAATGTTGGCCTGAAGATAACTTTTTTACAACCAGGTGATAACGTAAATACAAGTTTGTATGATGCATGGCTACAACGTGAAAAATTTGGTCAGAGGATTGGAATACGTTTTAATTCTTAATATTGTTTAAACAAGTCAAAACAACCACAATAACGTTGAAAGCTGAAGATTTTACGCAGTTATTGTACGTTCCCTGCAATGGTTTCGTATTTTTACGGCTCCAGTTTATTTTACGTTCGGCATGTAGTGAGTCCCAGTTGCCAGTCATTGCCTGTTTTTTACAGGTTTGTTTCACAGATTGTGTTTATTAAAATGATATTTTATTACAAGAAATGGAAACCTTAATACATTTGAAATCGAACGATTTGCAAATGCACGGGAAAAGTACACCATCTCTAGAAATGTTAAAACGAGTGGTCTGAAAGAGGTGTTAATACGCGACGTGATTTTAGATGGAATTTTTATTCTAGTAATAGGATGGGTTCTCAGACAGCTTCTTTGAGATTGACCTTCACTCTTTTACATTTAGTGTATTGACAAGCGAAAACTTTTTAAAACCAAGGATAGAAATATTCCCACACTTAACCCATGAATAATTTGTTCGCAATATTGTACGTGGGATTTTGCAATTAAGGCGACAAGTATGTGTTCTTCTTATCGTGTCCAAAAACACAGTGGTTTCAGGGTACAACGTCTGGATGCTTCACTAAATTTAAACTTGGTATTTTAAATTTGGAAAATGGAAAAGTAATAACTCTAATTAATATACGCACAAAAGGCAATTAAAATACATTTGGTCTCCGTCAGTCCTCATTCCAATACAGGATAGAACTTTTCCTCAAAATGGAGTAATTTCACCAAATGTAATTTATTGAAATTCACTCCATTTAGAGTACGATTACTCTTTTTTAGAGAGGCAATCCCCTTTTTTACTCCATAATTTTTAACAGTGTATTTGAGCACCTCGAAACCAGAAATGTCCCGCCCGATCCCACTTCCCGAAATTTAAGCTGTCACGTTGTTAATGTTATTTCATCCTGAAAAATGTCTGATGGTGTTTTGGTGTTTAAATATCACTTATTAAGCGGGTTTTATAAAGACCTCTATGCTGTGATCCACTTTGAACTTATTTTTTCACCAACTTTTGCATGGGCCAATGCATCTTGGAGAACCAAAATTGTAAGGGGTCCACGCCTCGCAAAAGAGGGGGACATCCGTACTCGTACTATTTACACTTGATCTATTGTATTTTCCTTCCATCAAATTTGGTTTTTTAAGAGTAATTCGACTTGCGAGACTCTTTCCCAAACGTGAGATATGAATTTTTGCGGTCACTTTGACCGCAAGCTGTGATTCAAGTACACAAGATGTACTGCATAGAAGTCTCATTTAGCGAGGAATTTTGCATATCCAATGTACACTTTCAGTGGGGGGATACAGCAATTAGCATATTTTATTAATCAATTGTATCAAAAAATGCCCCTTTTAATCGCCCACATGCACTTGACCCAATTATATCACCCACAAGATGCATGGCATAGTACCCATCTTTCATGCAGCGAAGGAATTTTGTCCTATCCGATGTACGGTTTTTGCAGAGATACAGTAATTACGTTTATTTAATTAGCTCATTTGGATACCTAAGCCCATGTATCACCACGTTCAAATGCAAAAAAATGCGCATCATGATAGGCTTTCATGCAGTGAAGAATTTCCGTATCCAATGTACTGCGTGTCAAATTTACAATAGCTGTTTTTTGCATATTAATGCGTCTTTGCATACTTTAATTTGCCCAAAAATACGCCCAATCTAATCAGTTCGAGACTCTCCAGCCCGCTCCCCTCCACCAAGTTACATCACATATCGCCTTACGGGAACTCCAGAAAACTGTACACAAGCCGTGCGGGAAAATTTTGCGTTAATTATGCAATAGATACTTAATTGCATATTTACGCCCAAAATCAATCAGGTCTATAACTCGTGGACCCGCTTCTTTCCAGCATGTTACATCATCATAAGCCCTTACGGCACTCCCGTGAACACGGACGTCAGGCAGACATCAGACAGACAAAAAGTGATTACTAGTCTCTGCCGAACAAAGTTCAGGTGAGACAAAAATGGGATTCCAAAATTTGCAACATAGCGCTGTGATTTCAGGCGAAGAACGATTCGGGGAAGACGGAGTTCATTCTGGATCTCCTTGAAACAGAATACATAGATTTTTTCGAGTACATCGTCATAATCTGTCCAAACTGGATCAGCAATAAAGCCTACCTACCCGAGCGTGGGTGTCAATACTCCGGATCAGTTTTTTATGTTGATCCCGAAGAACTGGTTCGCGCAATCTGACGATGCAGTTTCAAACGACAATCAGTGTTTTACTATGTCATGGTAAATGACTGATGGTCAGGTTCTGTTTTTGATCGACGACAGCATTGCTGAAGAAGGAATCGACAAAAAAAGAAGCGCTCTGATAAATAGTGTAAAACCGATCACATCGGAAGAATCTGAACCGGGCCGAGTTTAAGCTTATCGGATCTGAATCGGAATCGGCAAAAATTCTCCTCCCTGCCGATCTCATGAACCGTTTACCAGTACTACAAAGCATAGAAAAAAAACGGCAAAATCCCCTTACAAACTCCCATAAAAGACCATGCTAGTGTTTTCAATGAATCTTGCATTAGAAACATCCGGAGTCATCAGACAAACATTCACAATATCTAGATAGTAACTATAAACTGAAACATGACAAGCGTTGAAGTGTGCAGCGCAATGTTTAAGTTTAAGAATTTACATGTCAGCACTCAACGTATCATGGAGGAATTTCCCGTAAAACGTCATGAGATGAAACAGGTTCCTGATTGGCCGAGGATTGTTTTCAGTATTTTCATTGTATTAAAAAAAGTACTTTATTCAGTTGTTGAATGCATTTTGTGACAAAAACCTTTTCAACACAAGCCAAATAAACATTTTGCTACTTTTATCGTAAATTTTTTCACTGGATTATGTGATATTTCATTGTTATTTATCCTTTATTACAAACGATTGATTAATACTTAAATTGGATAAAGGGGGATTTTTTTCTGAAAATTTTAGAGGACAATATTCTAGCAACATTTCTAGAAATTCACGAACTTTCCATCCCATCTACATTGCGCGAACCCGGAAATCAACTAATCAAATTGGCTACCCGGCTGAGACTGTATTTATCGCCGCTGTCAACCGATGCGATGGGCTCAGAAAAACCATGGGAAAATAGTTTTTTCTCAAAACGTTTCTGTGTAAAACGGATCATGATTCAAGTAGATTGTACTTTTCTGTTCTACAAATGTAATGGTATATCGCTATAGCGTAGTAAAGTTAACGAATTCAGGCAATTTCAGAGATGCACATGTTACGTGTACAAAATATCGATGTGAAAATCACATAGGTTACTGTACTAACCAGAGAATCGGAATCTGAATCGGAATCGGCCGATCAAACTTAAACACGATCGGAGATCGGCGGTCAGAGACAGTGTGGATCGGTTCTCACTACTATAAGCTAGGAATGTTCGGACGTCACGAACAATGGTTCTCTGTGGATTTTGTCTCAGGCTTAGTCGCTGTCCAAAACCATCAGGAGGCAACTCAAGCGGGTGGCTACTTTTGGGGTAAAAAGGAGATGATTCGAGCTCGATTATGAATGGAACAACTGGTACCTTTCCCGAAGAAAGAAACTGAACAAAGACCTAGAACAAAAGCAGTATTCGAAATTGTACTGTTTTTAATCCCCCTCAGGGGATGGAATTGTAGTAAATAAAATATGTATGACATTGACAAATCATCGATGAAGAAGCGCAAAAAAGAAAGTGATGACTCCAGAGTTTGCAAAGCAAAAATCTGGAGGTTGATAATGACAAGAGGGAAAAGCTGATAAGATTGTTGTTTCGGGTCAGAGCAGAGAGTTTCTCGGGAAAAAACTACACCTCGGAGGAAATCGAAAAGCTAGAGCAGAAAGAAAAATCGAAAAAATTGTACGCTCGATATGAAAGTCGGATCGGAGCTTTGGGTTGACAAAGACCCTAAAAAAAAAAACCACATTGTGTAGGCTTACTCAAACATTGTAAGGTTGCTGCTTCCTGGAAATTTTACTCTCAACAATCCGGAGGAGTTAGAAGAAAGTCTCAATGAGTTTGTATGAGGCACCTTTCAGGATTATTTAGCTTTGAGTAACTGAACTAGCAGCTGTATCAAAAATTGGAAATGGTTGGCTCCTATAGAGACTTTGCTGCTGACGAGTAATCATAGAGCAAGTGAAGCAGGTTCCTCTTAGGCCTTTTCCTGAAACTACGGCGGGATGTGTAGATAAATAGAGTTAAAAAAAATTCTATTCACAGTTTATAGTGAATAGGATTTGTTTTGTCAGTAATATTGCTCAGTGATGTCAGATGTCTGAGCAATGTGCTTAGATGTTGTCAGGAAAATTGAGGCTGCTAGATGCTCTGCTCAGTGATGCCTTAGATGATGCTCAGATGGTCTGAGCATTGTGCTCAGTGGTATGCTCAGATGGTTTCAAATATGGTGTCAGAAAAAATTTAGACGTGCTCAAGAATTTTTCCAAAAATTAAAAGGATGGAGAAATCAGGCGATCAGCAAACAAGTGAACCAATTCCAAAAACGGAAGCAGCTCCAGAAAAGGACGGCACCCCGTCCAAAAAAGTAAAAAATCCGAAAAAAAGTGGAGGCTGGAAAGGCACTAGCGCCAAAAACAAAGAAAGATTCGCAAGGGATTGAAAGCTTTCGAAGAATCGCAAAAAGCTGAAGCGATAGTGGAACAAGAGCCGGAGGTGGTAAAAAACTGATGCTGGTAACCTCTGTTCCTCTTTGTTGGAGGGTTGTATTGTTGGTGGCTTAACAGCATTTGGATACCAAAAAGGACAAACTTAATCTTCGGATCCACTCAGCTCCACCACCATCTCCAGCTCAACCTCATGGAAAAAAAAGTGATCTAATCGGTGATTTCATCTATGATTCAGGCAAAACAATTTTGAGATTAATTTTCAAGATTTTTTTTTGCTGAAACACCTATAAATTTGGTAAATCATACTCTCACACAGTTTCTGTGATGTATTAACTATTCCTCTAATCTCTGGAAAATCTCGAGGGTCACACTTTATTACGTCTTCGTATCAACAACAGAATCTAGCTCTCACCCCCGTACCATCCTCCCCCAAGGTCCCATGGTATTTCTTCGTGTAGTAGATGATACAGTCCATATCGAAGTCGAAATAGTTCTATCGTATCTCTGGGTTTGACCGTCCAGTAAATTTAAACAGCTTTTTCACATCAGATTCCATATAAAACCATACGTTTTCAAACTCGATGGCGGGTTGCCTGTACGTTCATAGTAAATCGCCATGAACAGATTGTAAATTGTGTTTAAGCTCAGAGTCTGATTTCAAAACTTTTCAACACATCTTTCTACTGGGTTAGCTTCGACAACTTTGTTTAACTTGTAACTCTAAATCAATAGTTAATCCCTGAAAGTTTACTTGAAATATATTCCATGTATCCTTTAAGTTCAATACTTGTATATTCATCCTTTTTCGATTTTAGAATTCATCAGCAGAAATATTTGGATCATTTGAATAAATCAAATGGAAACTATATTTGCTCCCACAAACCACAGTCTTCACAGACCTTTTCCAATCAATGAAGTTTATCAATATGTTTTCAGACCCAAAATTTTGACAAGCTTCTAGTTGTTCTGAATTATGAATGTTATCGCGGCTTTGTTTTTAAAGACATTTTGTTTTTTTAAAAAAAGTGCATTGACCTCACAAAAAAACCCAATTGGGATTTGTTGTTTTTTTTTTGAATCTATAAAATTTCAGCTAGAATTGACACCTCCCCAACCCCTCGGAAAAAAAAATTTCTAAGCCCTAGCACCTTCCCCTACCGAGACTACCAACCAAATCCCCTATCCCCCACGTGTTAAACATCAAAACCCAATCAAACCATATAATACACCTGGATCAGGTATAATGGATGACCTAAATACCAAATCGTCCACCACATTGCCCAAAAAACGTGCCAACAATTCCGATACGTCCGTTGTTTTCAAAATTTTTTTTCAGAATAAAGGTTTTAACTTTTCGAAAAGTTGGAACGGTTTGGAATGTTGTCCGAGTCTCGTGATTTATTTGCCAACTCGTATTTTGGCAACCCTGTTTGTTATTGTGAGGACATAGCCTCAGGGGTGTGTGTGTCAATCAGCATTTATTGACGCATGTATAACTAGCTCTGTTTTTTTTCATTGAATCGAATTCCCGCTGAGCACGTGCAGGGTTAAAAGGTCATGCTGCGGTTGTTGTTATTAATACTATAAATAAAGGTTTGGTATAAAGCCAGACGTGTGTGCTGGGTCAAAGATAACAGCTCGTGTATTTTGCTTTGTGATGCTGTATTAATATATAGTGAAGCAACACTGCGCTATGTAGGTAAAAAGGAAATTGAAATTAAAAAAACCTCCAATTTAATTTTGGAGGTTTTTTTTTTCAATTTTTTTTTGCAAAAATTTGGGGAGTCTGAGAGGGTTGAACGAAGTTGCTGTGCATGGGGGTAATAGGGGTATTTTATACAGAAGTTGCTGTGTGATGTCCAGTATGTGGAGGTATGGAGGTGGGCTGGGGGTGGGGGGAGTTTTTGCACAGGGGTTGATGTGGGGTTTATGTGGGGGAGTGGGTGTGGGGGACTTTTGCACCAGGGATTTTGCTGAAAAAAATTTTGCCCTGTATGCCCCTTGTCAATCTACTCTTGATTAGAGGTTAAAGGTGGTTGTTCGCTTTATGGGTAGTGGTTCTCTACTGATATGAGAGCCTGGCCACTGCACATAAACCCAATCAAGTACCGTGGGAAACAAGACTGCGGTTTTTTATGGTAGACGCAATATGCATGTTGCCAAAGGCCCTATTCAATACTGTGCAAATAAAAGTGTTACCACTAAAAACGGCGGTTTTTTGTTATATCTTGGGAATGAAATGGATTCGAGGGCGCAATTTCAGGACGACAATGAGAAAAATACGGGCCTTTCATTCTGATATCAAAAATCGATACTACTTCTGGGTAAATCAGGGGGGATCCAAGAAAGACGATCGGAACACGCCCCTTTTTTTAATGTCTTCTATTTTAGCTTCTTAAAGTTGCATTGGCAAAAAATCAAATGACGGCTGCCTCAGTTTGACGACGAAGAATGGCACAAGCCCCGTGCATTATTTTTGCAAATGCACGATCACGCGAGAAACTAAAAATATGCAGGACATTAAACCTAATTCATTAAACGTTATTACAACAGACATTTTACCTAAAAAATATCTCAATATATTGAGATATTTTTAGGAATGTATGTTTAATAAAAAAAAAATCGTTTTTAATGAATAGGTTAATGTCTGCATATTTTTAGTTTCGGCAGAAATCCAATGAAGTTAATGTTCAAACGAAAATCTGACATACCCGCTTATAAAATGAATCATCCACGTCGCCGCCGTAAACGTTCCAAGCACATCGCGTACGTTTCATTAAACATACGGCTACCGTGCAATGACAAATATCACTGCATGATTTGTATCCAATCATATTCTTCTCTCATGATAAACATTGACTCATAATCAACACACATCATGAATTCATTTCCAACTTTAGACAAGTATCCAACCAGGCAGCTATTTAGTAGTTTCTAAGGTTATTTAACAGAATGTTACTACTCGACAATATCCATTTGTATAAAAATACCTCAAGCGTCCATGCGCCCGACGCTAATAGCCTAGTCCCCAGAAGCCTCAGATTACCGCCAGAAGTGAGTCAAATTTTTAACGTATCAGAAGAAAGCTACTATTTTCTCATTTACCCTGTGAAATCTAGGGTCAAGGATGTTGGTTTGGGAGTAATGAGCGAAAAATGCACACCAATTTGGTCGACAATATTAATTTTACACAGTACTCTATTGGGGCCTTACGAAATCACGTTTTCTGATCTAACATGAAAAACGACCCATTGAAATATCGGGCCGAAACTTACAGGTGGGGTTTTTGGGTGAAGGCATCTATCAAGATGAAAACTCATATCCTAAATCGGGCATCCCCCTTTAACCAAACACAAAATATGAACAAAATTGCTCTCCAAGTAGAAATTGTGGACATTCTTATCAGTATCTCAGTTCTATACAAATGAAAAGTACGCCCATATTAAATCGGCCATCCCCTTAAAGCTGCAAGAGAGATTTCAAATAACAATTAACAGGTGCCCCTAAAAAAATATGAAAATTTATGATTTTGCACTGTGTTGCTAAACTTTCTATCTAAAATATCTCCATCTGAAGGATTACGCTGAGAACAAAAATGCTTTCTTTGGTACCACAAATGTGAATTCTAATTTACGTAGAGGAGCGCAAATAGAAAATTCAGCCTATGTTTTTATTGAAATATAAGATGATACACAAATCACCTTTTGTTTTCATTTTAAGTTATTTCTGTAGCCAAATAAAAGTTAGGGAAACTGGTTAAGCGCCATGGGAATGAAAGTTTTAGCTTTGACGTCCGCCGCCCGCATGTGCCGAAACAGCCCGCCGAAAATTTTCATATTAAAAAAAAAAATCAATTATTTGCCTTAAAAGATGCTCTACATCACATAAAAACAAGTGTTAAAATCATCACATAGCTGGAAAAGGGCTACATACGACCACTAACAATAGACCAACATGTACATGCGCATGCCCCAGTCTCTCTGAACAGACACATTTAGGGATGTGATTGATCCGTCAGCCCTGCTGGCAAACACCCGGAACTAGCCCCCAAGTCAACAATAAAAATGTACATAATGAATAATGAAATAAGCCTCATGCCTTTTGAAAAATGTCCGGACGCAAATGTAAAACTGCATTCCCATCATCACTGGCATCATGGCAGCCAGCCCAGCGGCATAATCTATTAAAGACACTATCAGTGATTTGCTAAATCAGAAAAATCGAAAAAAATCATCAAAAATCCGATTTTTGCCCATTTATGTAACAAGTACAGGTATCCTAACATACCCACCCCCCATGCAAATGAATAAGGACCAGAAGCAACCTAATAAGGACAGAATCGGAAATTTTAGTCATTAATGTCCGTTCGGACAATTACTACAACACGTAATTGAATGAGGAATCGATCTTGAGGAACACTGCCGTTTCTCCTTTTCTCGAAATTGCATTTTCAGTTGCGAAAGGTACTTATGAGAATTCTACAGACTTATCCTTCACTTTGAAGTATCCTGCAAATTTCAAATATTTTTAAAATCACTGATAGGTCTTTAACAGAAAAATATGGACGACTTGAAAATCTCTTTGCCACCTTAATTCGGCCCACAGCCTCAACGGAATAAACTGCATGTGAAGGATTGTGCGGCAGAATACTGAATCATGCCAAAATTCCAAAAGTCTGCCCGTCATGACGACCCAGGACTACATTTGATTACTGTTCACAGGCGACAAACGACAGGCCTGTTGAATTCATCAGGTTTTGAAGTACTTAGGCTCACTCAGTCAGTACCCTTTGACATTGCCGTGTCGCCGACTCTTACAAACCTAACTGAGCATCGCCAGACTGCTGTAGGTCGCCCATGCCCCACAAAAGATACAATCAACAAATTACCAACCTTGCATGTACAGATATATGTCTATCTTCCGATATTTTATTTTTTGTTCACAACAGCCAAGCTGGCAGCCAGAACACAAAATCAAATTAGAGCTGGGCGATATGCCTATACCCAACGATACCCAATGCATAAATAGATAGAAGGCCGCGTGTGAAAGCAGATATGTCCGGCGGGAAGCCATAGTGCGGACTCCATAGACGATAACGGAATAAAGCGTGAAAAAACTAATGTTGCGTAAAGAGTCAACTGATCGATTGCCCTATTGTTCACATTGTTCCCGGACTTTTGAGGACGCCGGCAATGGTTACTTTACACGGGGTGGCAGCGAGATATAGTCTCCGGGCTCACAGTCCGCGAACAATGAGTGAACAATAGGGCAATCGATTCAGATGACTCTTCACGAACATAGTTTCACGCTTTTGTTCCGGTGTCATATATGGAGCCCGGACTAAGTTTCCTGCACGGCTATGATTACTTTCACAGGGGCCCAACAGGACCAAAATATCACTTTTGACGGACGTAGGTTGTACTAAGGTCCAATCTAGTGGATTCATCCCACCATGGGATGTACATTAACGTATGGGGTGTTGCCGCCCGCGTGGTAAATGGCCTTTCATACATTGCCCTAAAAAGGGAAAAATTGTCCAAAAAACAGGATAAAATCATCAGAACATGTCCATTTTCCATAAAAAGGAGTCATATTTAACGATAAGTGGATAAATGAGAAGCCATTCCAATTTATAAATTTGGGCCTCAAAATGCCAAAATGGTAAAAATTGTCCAAAAATAGGTAAGATCAGTTGAAATGCATTCTTTCTTTAAAAATCGATCAGAACATGTCTATTTACCTTCAAAGGCATCCATATTTAAGTCGGATAAAATGGAAGCTATTCGATTTATAGAGTTTGCGGGCTAACGTTGATGACCAAAAAAGATCAAAATTGTCCATAAATGGGTACCTCAGTCCCAATACCATTATTTAATAAAAAAAAATTCAAGGAAACATTTGCTGTTACTGCACGGAAACGTCAATAGGTAGACCTTTAGCTGGCTTTCATCTAGTTTTCTATTTTTGGATCAAAATGCCCCAAAAATAAGCTCAAATTTTCCAAAATGGTTTTTAAACCATATTTTAATACCTCCTTTTCGACAAACTATTCAGGAAGACATTGTACTTACACCAAAGGTGTCATAATAAGTGGATAGAAAAGCCCTAGTTGGATTAATGACAGATTGGGGAGTTGCCAATGGCCAAATCCTTTATAATGTTCTTTTCAAAGTAGCGTATATAAGTGTTTTGCCTTTTCATTCAGCGCATGAAAGAGTGCTAGCCATTTATACTTTACAGGGTCTGCGGTAAGTGGAATAAATAGGACAGCACCCAGAATTAATCCAAAACTGATCAAAATCACGACATTATGTCTTCTTTTGGCCCACAGTAGGTCAAAAGGATACATGACATTACATCCAACAGGGATATAATTGAAGTAAACATGGTATGACTTAGCCAATAAAGATTTGGAAGTCGAAATGGGGCAAGCAAAAGGGTAATTTCACCAACATTGATCAAAACTCAACTAAAATGGGAACCAATTGATAAACCGTGTAACCTTTATTCCATATTTATAATTTAATTACCCTGTTGAATGTTAAATGATTTCATAAGGAATATGTCAGATTTTTGTCAATGTCTCAGTTTGACTAACATTCATAAAATAATGTACATACATCACGAATTCCCCAAAAAATAATACAATTTGAGGTAAATTAACAAAATAGAGGCATTTTAAATTTTGCTTTTTGAAATACGAAGGAAAACGGGAGGATTTTTCGCCAATGCTTCATTGATCAAAAGCGCCCAATTTTGCTCTCCTCGTGACGTCAAAGTGAGGACCAAAACATTCTGTGTGACTCGAATTGTTATTGCTGAACACTGTAATATGAGGGATTAATGAAAGTAATAATAAATTGAAAAAAAAGTGACAGAATGACATTTTTGTTTCATTTCGTTGTGTGTAATTATTATGAAGTGCAACACTGCGATATGATGTCACAACGACGCGTAAATTAGTGGAATGCGTCATCACTTTGACGTCACCATTTGCCCGCCGATGTGGATTTGTCGACACTCGTTTTCGGTAAGCTATTGCGAGGAAAATTAAAAGGCAAAATACTCAACAAATTGGACATTTTAACTTATTTTGATTATATGATAATCTACGTTACTTAAGCTTCCATCCTACCAAATTTTCCAAATATTCAGAATCATGACAATTTCCTTTAGTGTTTTTATTAGCGCCAGGGTGTTGATTTTTCTAGACTCGATTGTCCAGTTAAATGGCAAAGGCTGACATTATACTCAGCTAAAATACTTTGTTATGCATTTTTTAAATACATCTTAAGGGGGGGGGGGGGGGTATGGGGTCTGAAGCAGTGAACTTTGAAGTGATTTTCTTAATTTTTCATAAATAGTGGTATATACATGTTTATCTCATATTGTAGCCCCTGTCACAAAGTTTAAAATCCATGACAATTTTTGCCTCTGGTTGCCATGCCTTTTCGTAACACGTAGGCCTCTGATTGGCACTAACCACTAGAACGAACGGCAACTAAATAACCCAACATGCCTACTGGCGACGAAATTTTAGGTGGACATGTGCAGGGGTAAATAAGCATGTGAACCATGAAGCCGGCTTTTTATACCGTTGCCATGGCAAACCGGCAATCGACCAGTCGCATAATTTCATGCGCGTAATTTGAAGTGGAAACACAATTTGAAAGTCGGCCTTCATGGTTCACTCGCCTGATTGCCTAATATGTGTGCCAAATTTATGTTCATAGCATGTAGCGTCTCTAGTTACGTTCGTTTCGTTTTGGATGTTTTACATATTTTAACGAAACAGAGTTAAAGGCCTAGAAACATTAGACAAAATTGAGGGACCGCTTTTGATGGAATAGGGAATTATTTTTTTAAATTCATTTTATTACGAATTATCATAATTATTAATGAAAGACTCATCGAAATAGGTGCATCCATTGTCCTGTATTAATTTTAAATAATTTTCTTAAATATCGACGGGTGAGGAAACAATAAAATACATAAAAATCACATTACACCGTGACATTTACTTACTTTCAATTATGAAAGGATAATATAGTCCAGTGGGTAGAAGGGGTGTTCGTCCACCCCCCTGAAATAAACTTCTATCAATGGCACTATATCAGAAAAAAATTGGCTAGAAAATGATTAGCTATGTTAAAAAAATCAAAAAGTGTCCTACGTATCATTTGTATGCAAAATTTATGCAAATTAGTATCGCCATTACAGAAAAGACAATTTCGATATATCTCAGCCAATACTGTGAATAAATGAACAAATGAGGTGACTTGGTCTATGTTCGAGAGGTCAAAGATCAAGATGGAACCAGTTTTAAAATTACCAAATGTGCCCCATGAAGACGAATATGCAAATTAGCGATCGGCATTAGCTAAAAATAAAATTTTGATATATCTGTCAACCAATACTGCTGATACATGAACCAATAAGATGACTGGACCTATGTTTGAGGGTCAAAGATCAAGATGCGAACCATTTGAAACTTACCAGCTCCTTTCCATGCATGACATAATATGCAAATTAGGTGGTCCCCCCGCCATTAGCTAAAAAATCCATATTTGGTATATCTGGCCTAATTATTCCACATACCTGCCAACACAAGATGACGAGACTATGTTTGATTGTCGAGGGTAATTTAAAAGGCTACTAATAATTTATGTTCATGTGTCACTAACATGTTCACTGACATTATAAAATATGCAAATTCGGGCCTTCAATGTCGATAGTCTCGTTGTGGGGACATCTCGCATCCCCTGTTCTTCTCATCTCTCTCCCCTCCCACTCTACTCTCCTTTTCGCTTCTCCTCCTCCATTACTCTCCCTATACCTCGCCTCGACCCTTGTTCTTTAATCACCGCCTCCCCCCTGTCTTCCCTCACCCATCTCTCTCTCTTTCTTCCACCCTATCCTTGCACCTTTCTGACTTCGATTCCCAACTTCCCTTTCCGTCCCCTCTTTACCTCTCACACCGACAAGTCCATCCTCTCCACATTTTCTTTCCTTTTCCCCTACTCCCGCCTCTTACCTTCCGCCTCCCCTTATTCCATATTTCCCCCTCCAGCCTCATCCTTAATCTTACCTCCCTCCACTTGCCCTTTCCTCTGTACTAACCGTTCCACCTCAGTCACCCTATGTTTGCAACTCTCCTCTTCCGCCCCCTTCTTCCGTCACCATATTCTGTATCCCTACTTACCAATTCCCCTTGTTTCGACCCTGCGCGATTTACCACTTACTTTCTACCTTCTTTTAGCCCCTGCCAACTTCCCACACCCCCAGCTCCCCCCATGCCCTTATTCATCACCCTCACCCATTTTCACTGCCTCATGTCTTTACGATCATGTACTCTCTTCCTGCCTTTTTTTCTCTTATTACTTCTTCTCGTCTTTCTCCTCCCCCTCCCCTCCCCTCTCGTTCCATTTCAATTCACCTTCCAGCAATCTCCGCTTTATTTCTCACGCCCTTCTTCGTACACCCTCTCTCTTGCTCTTTCGCCATATTCGATTTCACTAATAACTCGATTAGATCCCCCCCCCTTCGTTCTCCCCTTCCCCCTCCCTACTCCCTCACCCTCCACCGTCTGTACGCCTCACTCTCACCTCCCTGAAGCCCCCGAATCACGCCCATTCACATTACTCTTCTGTCATTCACATCCTCACCACAACCCTACTTTTCTTGTGTTCCCCTTTACTCCCACCGTCCCTCCGACATCCCTTTCCTCCCCACACTTTTTTTCTCCATACCCAGCACTCCCCCTGACGCCCAACCCCGCCCCCTACGGTGTCCGCCCTATCCGACCCTCCCCCCCTCTACTCAGACTTCGCCCCCCCCGCCCCCCCCCCCGCCCACTAGTCATCTCACACCAACCCTATTGCCCCCTATTGAACATTCCTCCGTTCTCTCCTGCAAGCATTCCATCTATCCCCATTCTTCTCTTATCCCCCCGATACTTCTGACCCGTTCCAACTCACCTCATTTCCCCCTCATCAGTCACCCGTTCCCGCCTTTCACTATTCCCCTCACCAATTTCACCCCGTCCACGCATCTCCAATCCATTTGTCCCCCCGGCCCCTACTCGTATCCCTTCTCTACTTCCCCCCTTCCTAATTCTCTCCTCCTTTGTTTTTCCCCCCTAGCCTCATCCCCTTCCGGTACCCCACCTGTTCCCCTCCTGACCTGTTTTTGCTGATGTCGGCCTTCCCCCTTAAGCTGTCCACTTTCGCCTCCCCATTACCTTTCCAGTTAACGTGAAGTTCAATCGCATCCCCCGGTGTTTCCCCCCACCCCTTCCCACACAACAAACCCTGTCACCTCCTGCCCTTGTTTCAAACCCCCACTCGTCACCCCACATTACTCTACGCCTTCCCCTATTCATCCAGTTCTCGATCCTTTCCTCTTCCGGTCCCCTCAAATCCTTCCTCTCGACCGTCATTTTTTCTCCCTCTCTTTGTCCCACTTCCTCATCGTTTCTCCTCGTACACCGCCCTTAGCACCTCCATCTCTCGAATGACCTCCCTTTCCCACTACGTATAAAGGGGATAACCCTCCTTTAGTTTGTTCTCGCCTCACGTTCACACATTGCACCATGCTCCCCTCCTCCTTTGTTAGCCATCCCCTTTCCCTGAAATTCCTCATACGCCCCTTGCCCCCCATCCTGTCTTTCCCAGCTCACCGGCCCACCTCTTAGTGAATTGCTCACGGGCTGTTCCCCTGCTTTTCATGATGTTCTTCATTTTTCTATTCCGCCTGTCATCGAGCCTAGTCCCTCTCTGGACCAGCTGGTAAATTGTAGAAATCTTGTTGCGTCAAGTAATTACACTTGCCACATCTATACATATATACTTAGGGTGGATGGACTCCGTTTTGATGGAGTTAAAACCAATCCAGATCCAGATAGTATTGTGAACATTTCTTTTAAATTCGAGGGATTGCAATGATATATTTTTCTCTTTAATTCAATGTTGCAATAATTAAAGACTAACACTTAACACTTAGGACAGTGACATGGTGCCATAATCAAGCCAAAAGAAAACGTCCGGAAAACGTGAAGAAAAGGAGTTCTTCGGTCTTCGATGCATGCGTATGTTGCCTATACATATTCTAGCATAAAATCAAGGAGTCAAATAGAACGACTAGTTCGTATGCCAGCCCCGGAGGGGAGCCCAGAGGGCCCCCAACAGAAAGCATTTTTTCACAGTCTTGTATGACATTGGATCTCATATCTACAAACAGAGTGGTCTTGCCTGCTTTCTTTGTACCCTTGCTTGGTGTGTGTGTGCTGTGTGCCTCTTGTAAAATGTGTGTGTGTGGTGTGTGCGCGCGTGTGTGTGTGTGATATGAAAACGAGAAAATATCGCCTCTGAGAGCCTGTTAAACGCTACAGAAGGACCAAATGAAAGACAATATACCATTTACAAAGGTAGATCACCACAAACAACGTATGCAGTTGCATTTGGGAATAACTGTTTCTGAAGTATTGCACAAGCTTCCACTCCTGGAACATTCACATGTGTCAAGGTGTTGCTATCCTTCGTCGCGATATTTTGCAGGCGTTCAATGAGTCCATAGACCCTCCAGTTATGATTTTCTGGGTGGGGAGTCCCAGTTGGAGAGATAAAGGCTCCTATCAAGGCACGGGCATCTTGCCTGGCTGCCAATTAAACTGATAAAAGACATTACAAAATATTCGTGCATATGCGTAGTATATTATAGATCGTGATTGTTGAGCCATCAGGAAATTTTGGGCCAATGCGCGTGGTGTGAAATGGGGGGGAATTTCTGGTGCGTTGACTTTCAAGCCTAAGCTGACCCTTAGTCAAGGTGAAGTTTAGGCACACAGCTTAAGGATGGAAATGAGAGTACAGACTTTTTCATATTGATAGATTTTAGTTCATTAGGACATAAACCAATCATTTTTGTAGGGTGTGCAAAATTTATTACAGTGGCTATTTTTTAAAATCCAATATGGCTGCGACCATGTCAAAATTCACTAAAAATCCCTTAAGCATTTCTGTAGAGACAAATCTTGTTGGTACCGTACTCTGCGATGTTTAAGCCGAGCAAGTGTTGAGCTAATCTAATTTCATCATTAACATTGACCACAATAATCCAATATGGCTGCTCAAAAGGCAAATATGGTTCTCGAAATTAAATTGATCTTAACTCCTCCCATATCCCGATTTACGCCGACTTGAACATATGAACAACAAAACATGTTCTGCGCAGGTGTTCAAAATCTCTCGTTGCACCTTTAAATTAAAATAAATATTCAACCCCAATTAGAATATTAATGATGCAGTTTAAAGAAACAAATTGTAGATATTTTCTCAAATTATGCATTAAAGCCAAAATGTGTTCTTTAGTAATTTTATCATTCGTGTATTCATAGCACTATGATTAACCATAAAAGAGGGCATTAATAATAACAAATTATAACAACTGTTGATTTCTTTAATTTCTTTGCCCCCTCCAAGGAAAGTGCATTATAATGGCCAACTCATTGTCAACTTTAATGTACTCTGGTGATGTGAATTATGAATTATTCACAATTTTGACAAGTAGGGCAAAAGAGCTAATTTACCCATTTATGGTAAATTTCCATCAAATCTGAGGATTGGAATAGCCAAAACCCTAATTTAGATGATATTTCCTAAAGAATGTATATTTAATGGATAACAATAAACCTTTAAGGACAAATTGCTGCATTACATTCATTTATCAATCATAATTTAATTGATGTTTTCCATAAAACTTGAGATTTTTACCCCAATCTTGAGTTCATTTTGATCCTTAGCCCAATATGACTCCAAAATGGGTAGATTGGAATACCCACTGTATCCACCTAATTATATGCCCTTGAAACACATTATGTTCTTATTAAGTATTCTACAAAGAGGCCATTATATGACTGATTTACCATATTTGGACATTTTTTTTACCTTTTGGACATTTTGACCCCAAAATGTGTTCATTGAAATGGCTAGCATTTTATTTACTTAATCATTGTCCCTTGAAAAGTTAATGAATTATGTTCCCTTAAGCTATTTTGAGAAAAGAGAGTGTTATGACTAATTTAGTAGCTTTGGACAAAATTGAACTTGTTTGGCCATTTTGACCCCACAACGTGTCAATTGAAATGGCTAGCACTCTTTTTAATTGTACTTCTTTAGGAAGTAAGCTGTACATGGTCTCATTAAGATTGTTGAGAAAGGAAGGCTTTATGACTCATTTGCGGATTTTGGACAATTTTGATGTTTTTTGGCCAATTCGACCCAGAATATGTAAATTGAAATGGCTAGCAATCAATCCGCTCCTTTGTGTTCTCTTGGGATGTACCCCCATCCCGACCCCTACATGTTCTGATGACAAAATTTTGAGAAAAGCAGGCAATATGATTGATTTACCTATTTTTGGACTATTTTGACCTTCTTTTAACCCAAAATTAAAACATTAGAATGGCCAACACCCCATACTCTACTGTACGTCCCATGAGAATGCGAATCCACATGGTTGGATGTTTGTAACAAATTACGCCGTCAAAACTTTCTGAACACTTTTTGCCTTAATGGCCGGCCGTCTATTTAGCAAATCACTGACTACTCAGTGACGTCGTAAGCTGTCATAGGTGTTTGCCAGTAAAAATAAACAAATATGCTTATGAAGAATTTAAAAAGTTTTCTATATGTAGAAGGAAAATTTAAATATGGTGACGTAACTTTCTTTCGAGCACATCAAGTGCTATCTTTATTTATGACTTGTCCCCCGGCTCCTTTTCTCTCTCTGTTGCCGAGATCATCTACATATCCCAGCGTCAAATCGTGTTGAGTAGTCTGCAATTGCCCATAGTCAGGTAGAACCTTCATGTGACCGCAAAGTTGAGTATGGACACAATTTTTTTGCTGAAAATGATAGATTAGGGTGTGTAGAATAAGGATCTGCCGGGTGCCACCTGGGCATCCTAAAAAAAAAAAAAAAAAAAAAAAAAAAAAAAAAACCCAAAGGGGGGGGGGGGGGGGGGGGGGGAGGTGTACCGGGGGAGAAGTAGCAACACGCCTAGTATGGCGCGGGAATATCACAGACATGATTTGGACAATTAAACATAACTGAAATATCCGTAAAATTGGGACAGTGACTGTGTTCCAGTCGGGTTATTGCTTTACCAAATGATCCTTCAGACTATTGATCGAAACTTAAAGGATGCTGCAACGCGAGATTCACTTTCGGTGTCCCTTAAAAAATCGAACGTACTGATTTTTGCCCCCTGATGTTAAGCTTTCCGTCAAAAATATCCCCGTTGAAAGATTAAGCGAGAAACTGTTTCTTTTGGTACAAAAATGTGAAATTTTAATTTCGTTATAGGAGCAATACGAAATTCAGCCTATTGTTGTACATTGAAAATACAAAGCAAATCCAAATGCCTTTTTCTCTCTTTTAGACATTTCTGTGTAGCGAAATAAAGGCAAGGAAATCTATTGAGTGTCTAATTATATGAAATTACTTTATGACACAATATTTGGGTGCCTCAAAATCTCTCGTTTGCCACCTTTAAATTAAAATAAATATTCAACCCAAATTAGAATATTATGATGCAGTTAAAGAAACAAATTGTAGATATTTTCTCAAATGATGCATTAAAGCAAAGGTTCTTTAAGTAATGTTATGATTCGTGTATTCATAGCACTATGATTAACCATAAAGAGGGCGCATTAATTTATGAATAAACAAATTATAACAACTGTTGTGTGCTTTAATTTATTTGCCCCATCCAAGGAAAGGACAGTGCCATTATAATGGCCCCAACTTCATTGTCAACTTTAATGTACTTGGTGATGTGAAATTATGCATTATTCACCATTTGACACGTAGGAAAAGCTTAATTTAAACATTTATGGTAAATAGAATAATAATAATAAAGCTGCTTATATAGCGCAATACAGAAAGCTGATCATTGCGCTTCCATCAAATCTGAGGCTGGAAATAGCCAAAACCCTAATTTACTGATGATATTTCCTAAAGAATGTATATTTAATGGATAACAATATAAACCTTGAGGAAAAATTGCTGCATACATCATTTATCAATCATAATGTAATTGAGTTGTTTTCCATATTAAAAAAACTTGGAGATTTTTCCCCAATCTTGAGTTCATTTTACCTTAGCCCAATATGACTCCCAAAAATGGGTTTTTTTGGATTAAGGGGGGGTTTTTTTTTTAAAAAAGGGGGGGGGGGATTGGAATACCCACTGTGTTCCACCTAATTATATCCCCCTGAAAATTATGTTCTTATTAGTATTCTCCCAAGAGGCCACATTATATGACTGATTTACCATATTTGGACTTTTTTTTTTTTACCTTTTGGACATTTTGACCCAAAAGTGTTATTGAAAGGGCTAGAACTTATTCTTAACATTGTCCCTTGAAAAGTTAATGAATTATGTTCCCCGAAGCTCTTTTGGAGAAAAGAGAGTGTTCTATGACTAATTTAGTAGATTGGACAAAATTGAAGTGTTTGGCCATTTTGACCCCACAACGTGTCAATTGAAAGGTAGCACTATTTTAAGTGTAATCTTTAGGAAGTAAGCTGTACATGGGTTTTCTCATTAAGCATTGTTGAGAAGGAAAGGAGGCTTTATGACTCATTTGCGGATTTGGGACAAATTTTGATGTTTTTTGGCCAATTCGACCCCAGATTTTTTTGTAAATTGGAATGGCTTAGCAATCAATCGCTCCTTTGTGTTTCTTGGGATGTACCCCCATCCCGACCCTACATGTTCTGATTGACAAATTTTGAGAAAAGAAAAGCAGCAATATGATTGATTACCTATTTTGGACTCTTTTGACCTCTTTAAAGCAATATTAGCACATTTTTGAAGAGCGCCCCCAATCTTCAAAATTGTATTTGTGCACAGTTAAGTTGGGAATTGTCTAGAAACTATACCTGACGAACGTGATTGCTAAAAAATGCGTATTTTTCCACAAAATAAGCGATTTGGTAATTAGAACTTGGATCCCAGATTGGACGTACCGGCAGAGCTGGAAAGGATACGTTTATGTCCGTCTATGTGAAGTAGGCCACCTCCGAGAAAATAACCTCTAACTTGGCTGGCCTGAACCATTAAAACCACTAATGGATGAGCGAGACCACGTGACCATGGCGCTATTTCCGGTATTTCACCTGGGAAGGCCGTTTCCAGCAGGCCGTCTGTATTCTTATCGGGGATCCCGAATAATTATTCTAGTACACACTTCTTCGTTGTTGACACCTAGACATTTCGACTAAACCCTTCACAGGATAGTGTACTGAGCCAGTTACCAATGCAATCGTGTAAAAATCTCCAAATTTTTTGAAAAAAAATTGGTGGGCGCTCTTCAAAAAAATGTGCGAATATTGCTTTAACACAAATTAAAACTTAGAATGGCCAAACAACCCAATACGCTAGTACCGTCCCATGAGAATTGCAGAATCCACCTTGGTTGGAGTTTGTAACCAATACGCCGTGCAAAATTTCTAACACTTTTTGCCTTAATGGCCGGCCGTCTATTTAGCAAATCACTGACTACTCAGTGAACCGTCGTAAGCTGTCATAGGTGTTTGACAGTTAAAAAATAATCAAACAAATATGCTTATGAAGAATTTAAAAAAAGTTTTTATATGTGAAGGAAAAATTTAAAATATGGTGACGTACGTAACTTTCTTCGAGCAATCAAGGCCTATATTTATTTTGGACTTGATCCCCCGGCCTCTTTCTTACTCTCTGCTGCCGAGATCATCTTCATTCCCACTGTCAACTCGTGTTGAGTAGTCTTGCAATTGCCCAATAGTCAGGTTGACTAGAACCTTCATGTGACCGCAAACAGGAGTATGGAACCACAATTTTTTTGCTGAAAATGATGATTGGGGTGTTAGAAGAAGGATCTGCGGGTCGCCACCTGGCCATCTTGAGCATTTGAGGAAACCAAGATGGCGTGCCAATAAATGATAATTATTATTCAACCCTATATTCTCAAACTATGGAGTTACTAGATATACTATAGGATCCAATGAACAAGGATATGGCACTTGTACCATTACGTAATACTTAAAATTCAAAATGGAAGCCAAATCCAATAATTTTAAAATATGCCAATAACAGCAAATACATGCGATATAAAAATAGACGAGAAGTACTTAGGTATGTTGGGACACAGTTAATGGATTCTGATCTTTTAAACTTTGTAACATAGCCACCGGTCACTAGAGTCACTCATGGCAGCCAAACCACAACGGAACATCTTCAAAAAATTAAGTGGCACCAAATTATAAGTAGTACAGCCTTCAAATTTGCAAGAAATCAAAGTGTCAATGGACATTAGAACTGTACCTTTGATCCTAACCAATGGACAACTACATTTCACTTTGTTTAAATGCGACAAAATCGAAATAAAACAAATATGGTGCCAAAGTGCAAAAATACCATAGGAATTACATTTTTTCACATATATTGTACTCAATGATATTTTCACCCATTTTTATTGAGCCGGATTACATGGTATCACTGCTTGGTTATGATCATAGGACATTTCTAATGTTGTATTGGAACATAAAATTTTCTTACTTGAAGGGAATATTTAGACATTGTGTCAAGTATTTGAAGATATTCACGTGTTGGCTGCCATATTGATTGACGTCATGTTTACAACTTTTTTAAAAGTATCAGGAAATACGTTTATGTGTCTAACAACATATTCTAAAGTTACGTCGTGTTTATTTTTTATGAGCAGGTATTTGCTGTTATATGGCCTTATTTAAATATTAGATTTGGCTTCCATTTGAATTTGGAGTATGACTCAATGTTACAAGTTGCCATGCATTTATTCATTGAGTCCTATAGTATATATAGTAAAACTCCATAGTTTGATAATATAGGTGAATAGATAATTATCATTTATGGCGGCGCCATCTTAGATTTCTCAATAATGCTTTCAGGGTGCCAAAGGTGGCACCCAGCAGATTTGTTCTTCTAACACACCCTTGTATCTATAAATTTCAGCAGAAAATTGTGTCTACTCAATTTTACCGGTCAGGCCATAAGTTGGACCGTGGCTACCTGACTACCAGGTAGGAGAGAAAAATTGAGGGAATGTTATTAGTTTTCCTTATGGTTTCTTATGTCGAAAAAAGACGTGCAGAGAGGTGTGTTTTTGTCTTGATTGGACCCCCTTGAAGCGGGTATGAACCGCCGATCCCGCACGCACTATTGAATAGATAAGTTTTGTGCAAGTAATTAAAAATAGTCATCTAGAACATAAAGATAGTCACCTGAAATTGTAAATTCGAATACAGATGATTTTTCGTTTTCATGCAGTTAACATATTATGCCACATCAGTGTAACGTGCCATAGGATACCGTCTATATATAACGAAAATTCAGGATCCGGAATCTTTATAACAAAAGTTGTGATTTTTATATGAAGGACGTCGTCTTAGCCTAGTATTCACCAGTGCTTATTATATGGGAAAGCATTATGCATATGAACCAAAAACACGATTTGTTTGAAAAAAGGCCGTGCTACCTCATCGGGAAATCTCTGGAGTCAGCCTTTACATAATTATTCCTTTGAGTGAAAATTAAACGCAGTGGTACCCAATTTGGTGGGCCGTCTCTCAATTCAAAATAGCGGTGTGTT
>JAMKCH010085217.1:0-62261 GCA_023653785.1 Ophioderma brevispina
TCACTCGGGGAGGGGGTATAACTCGGGGGGGGGGAGGGTTGCCGTGTAGCTGTCATTCACCACCAAAGAAAGCCCTATTAAAATAGCTGACAAAACCTTTCATTTAACATTGTATCAAAACAGCTTCACTTTCTGGATAAAATAGCTGCCATCATTGGTAAACCGTCATTACATCATAAAGTTTGTCATGGCCCATTCTTTTTTATCCACATTGTCTGTTGTTATTTAATTTATCGGCTAAAACATTGCGCAAGCCAGACTGCTGAATTTTTGCACCTCAACTCGGTCATTTAACAATTCGCTTAACAAACCGAAGCCAGCATAGAGTGTTTTTTACGCTCCATTCAAAACTAACTATCTTGCCTCTCGCGCAGTTCCTCCTGCGCTGATCCCCCCCCCCCCCCCCCCCGCGCTCTGCATACAGGGCCGGCGCAGGCTATGCGCCAGGTGCGGCTATCGCCGCACCACTTTTTTGAGAAGCAAAAAAAAAAAAGAGCGAGAGAAAGAGGGAGAAAGAAAGGATAGAGAGCGAGAGCGAGAGAGAGAGAGAGGTAAAAGGATGGGAGAAAGAGAGGGATATAGAGAAAGAGAGAGCAGGTGTGAAGGAGATCTGCGAAAGTGGAATTCGATTGCGCCCAATGACACCTAATTTATAACTTTATACGAAAAAATACTTTGTAACCCATAAATTTTTCCAATTTTTCGCTCTAAGAGGCGTTCAAGGTACAGCAATGATAGATTTCACATAACAGTATCCCTAAAAATAGACCATTCTGATTTTTGCACTAAGTAAAGCTTTCTATCAAAACATATCCCATGTGAAAGACTAATCTGAGAATCATTTCTTTTGGTACAAAAATTGTGAATGTCGAATTGACTATGTTTAGGCCTATGTTTTACAATTGGAAATTTAGCAAATCAAAATCCGCCTTTTGTTGTATATATGTTTGGGGGGGCTTATCTATAGGAAATCACTAATGTAATCCAATATATGGAAAAATCTTTTCGTGACCCTATAAGGATTAAGACCCGATTTAAGTGCAGGCCTATCTTGGTTGTTTTCCTGTAGGATTTTAAAACGAGTATGGAAACGCTTTCGAAGCTTATATAAACTGCATATTTCTAATTTTCAACTTGCATAAGAAAATGTGTTGTGGACAGCGACATGGGCAAAGGTGTTCTATCCTCCGGGCCTGGCAACCCTCGTGTCGCTGATTGAGGAACTCTACATGCACACGTTACTATGATGTAACGTGATTGTACAAAAAGGAAAATCAACTATATTTTACATTTTACTTTGATCACACCAGGACACCAAGTAGATGTGAACCACTTACCATTTCAAATGTGTCCAATCAAATTGCATGAGAAAAAATGCGTTTTGGACAGCGAACATTGCAATGGTTTCGCGCTTCGCGCGGATGGCGGACACCACTACCACACCCCTCCCCTCAGCGTCGCTGATATATTACGCTCCATTAACATTTTACCACGAGAGACCATCTAGAAAACACAATTTTCCCGGTCCCCTAGGGACGCACCATTAGACTTCAAGGGGGGTGTGTGGAAGCTTTGTTAAAAAATCACCCAACATACGAGAAAAAAAACAATAAACTTTTCCCACTTTTCCATAAAAACAAACTTACCCACATCTTTAAGGTTAAAAAAACTTGCCCCGTGAAACACAGAAAAAAAATTGCCCCGATATTAGAAAATACTCTATAACCCATAAATTACAAAGTTTCTACGCGCGTTTTAAAAAAAAGTATTTACATACCTTTAATGCAGGGCTTCTACAGATTTGAGAAATGACACAATTATGTCATTGAACGTTGCTACAAATCTGTACTACCTTGGTTTACGCATTGTCGGATGAAACGGCCCGTGCCCAACGTTGACTGGTTTTCTCATTCAAAACTTAGCCTTACACCACCGTTTTTTATCTTTTTCAGACCGTCTCAAGTAGGCATATAGTGCATATTCTATAACAATGTTAACCCATCAACAACTATATGTTTACTTTAAAAACCCTCAAACCCTGATCATACCAATAAGCAATTATGAAATTCCAACTACTTAGTTCTCTCCAGGTAGACAAGATGGGTTTTATTATCTTTCCCTGGGAATGGCCAGCGCACACAAGTGTTGAAAAAACCCCATATGCGGTTGGCCGGATTCGAACCGGCGACCTCCACATTACTAGCACGGCGCTTAACCAACTGACCACAGACGGTTGGTAGAGGAGCGATAGATATCATCTATAGGTGTTAGGGTTGCGAAAGGTGTCCATTCGCTTTCCTACGGATAGCATCAGAACAGGTATTATTTTACATATACAATTATATGTGTTTGAAATTCCAACTAACTTAGTTTCTCAGGTAACAAGATGGGTAGTTTATTATCTTTCCCTGGAGATGTCCAGCGCACCAAGTGTATGAAAAAACCCCATATGCGCTTGGCCGGATTCGAACCGGCGACCTCCGTTACTATTGACTGCGCTCTAACCAACTGAGCCCACTACTGGGTTGGTAGAAGAGCATTAGATATCATCTATAGTTGTTAGGTTCGAAAGGTTGTCCATCGCTTTTCCTAGCGGATAGCATCAGAACGGTATATTTAACATATACAATTTAATCTTTGTTCTGATCCAAAGATCTATAGCTTCAAAATTCATGCCAGCAGGCAACGAGAGATTTTGAGACATCTATGTAGGTATATTTTCGGTAGAAATGTCGTAAAAGTGAAAACAAAGGTGATTTTGTAATTTTAATATTAATAGAAAATGGCGCATTTCGTATTAGCTCCTATACAAAATTAGAAATTTCCCATTTTTTGTACCAAAGAAACATTTCTCAGCTTAATCCTTACAGATTGTGATATTTTCGATATAAAGCTTACACACCCGTGCCAACATCTAATTTTCACATATTTTTTGCCACACCTGTTATTTGAAATCTCTCGTTGCAGACCTTTAAATTAAAAGGGGATTGCATTCTTTTTCCTCGTCAGTCGCTTTATCATCACTTTGAAAGCTAGCTCAGTGTGTAGCTCTAAAAAATAAGGCATTTTTTTTAATTTTTGCATTTTTTTACAGAAGAGGTTAATAAATAAACCGAGTCCCCTGACGGGTGCGTTTGTTCAATTCTTGAGTGTATCACTCTTTGATCGGCACTAAGTGGCCATAGACTTGTGCTGCAAATTGGTATCCACCTTTTTTTATCCAGATGGCGGCCCTTTTGTATTTCAGCTTTGTTTTCAATGCCGTTTTCCCCAGTGTCCAACATATATTGGTGTTAAAAATATCCTCAATCAATTTTGGATATGTCTAGCCACATTTTGAGAAATTTGCATAAGAAAAAGTGTAAACTTTTTGACCCCTCTGTATCAAAACATTATCACACACTGGCCATAAGTATTTTGCAACCTGCAGAAAAAGCATTTATATTCCACAAATTGATTTAAAAAATTGTATCAGGAGTTCTTGACTTACACATGACGTAATTATGGTCAACGTGGGGTTTTCAAACAGATGATGTTTTCCCAGCATCAAGTGGTTCGACAAACGTTTAATTTGATTTTCTTTATCCCTTAATATGGCGGGTTAAAGAGGCTGGCTAATGATAACTTGCCGATTGTACTCGCAGAAGGAATACAGGCATAGGAACGTCAAAATGGCTTTCGAATAGTCGTCTAACTAAATTACTTGTACGAGTTTGTCTGGGTCTACTCTAATGTTAGAGGGCTGACAATGGTGTGGTTGTATGGACCGGAAATGAGATAAGTCAATAAAAGATTGGAGCACTTTCCACCACCGTTGGACTCGGGAAATTTAATGGCAGGAAAGAGCACTTGATCCTTAACACAACATTTACATGCACCTCAACGTTGACATTGTGCTGTTTGTCATGTACTGGTTAACGCGTAATTTACACCTGATTTAACGTAAACCACGTGAGTTGTCATTAGAATTGCATTTCAATTCTCGGAATTTCTCGAATATTTCGACGACCACTGTCTTCCATTGACTTTATCTCGTTTCCGGTCCACACAACACCATGATTTTCTCCCATAAAAATTTTAAGTAACCCTAATGAACCCGTACACTCCGGGGGGGTTTCTCACTTTTGGTTTGGGTAGTGATGTGCGGCCGGATGTTTAAACAACTAGCCCGAAAATATACCAAAAATGACGATTTGCTACCCCACCCCAAAAATATACCTGCTTGGGTGGAGGTTTTGCGGGGGCGAAGCCCCAGAAGTGGAGAAGAAAACTAACGTGTTTAAAATTTATTTTGAGCCATTCCGGCAGCACTATTTTTTCACATTTGTGGTTTGTAACACCTGATTGACCATTGGAAATAACTTGCGCAACAGAAATGCAGACCCTTTCATTGCCAATTTTCAAGAAAAGTGACCGATCAATATTCCAAAATCGCTGAAATGAACCCTTCTTCGGTCGCACATCCCCGTACCCCCCATTTTCCACTAAGAAACCCCCCCCCCCCCCGGGCCCGTACCTCCCTTATATTATTTGTTTTTGAAGCCATATCTTTTGTGCGTGTCCGTCTTCCTTCTGGAGTGCAATCGACCAGTTATCGTTTGCTGTTCCTTTTATATCCGCCCAGATTAAGGAACTGACAATCAATCAAACGTTTTTTTTTTTCACTCGCTTGTATTTGGTGGAATAAACGTCTGTTTGAAAAAACACAACTTTGGGAATTAAATACGTATTGAGTGGTCAAGAATCCATGGTATCGTTTGAAAACAATTGGTGATTATGAATTTCGTTATCTGAATGTTGCAATACTTTTGGGCCAGTTGTGGTGGTATATACTTTAATTTAAATGCACTTACAACTTTCAAGTTGTTTCTAAATCTAATCAAATTTGCATGGAAAAATGTGTTTTGGGAAACACATATTGCAAAGGGTTCCGTGCTCGCCCCTCCCGCACCCACCCCGCCGGACAGCTTGATATACACCCTTTACAATGAACACTTTATGCTTAATTCAAACAAACTTAAACCATCAACTATCTTTTGCTTTTTAAAAACCGTTGATCATACCATTAAGCATTATTTCAAATTGTTGGTATCAAATTTTGCCTGGGAACATGTTTTTTTGGAAAGCGAATATGCCCCTAATATTGCAAGGGTTTGCGCGCTTCGCGCCAGGATAGGGACCATAGTCCTGGAACATAATTTCGGCCAAAATCTCATAGAAACCACGTCCGTTTATCATGGTTATATTGGTGGTTATAGTCTGTAAGCCAAACCCCTCGCTTCTTCGTGTCCGTCCAGGAGCGCTCCCCGTTTGACCATACTTGGTATCATGGTGCGCTTGGGTTTCATGCGACATTCACTCTCTTTAACGGAATAAACGGTCAATACTATGATGGCAGTTTATTCCGTTATAAGACAAGAATCTAGTGTTAAAACCAGACTCACGAACTTGATACCAACAATTGAACGGTAATGGAGCGTCACGAGCGCCCATGACCGTCCATGAACAGCCTCCATATTTATTGGAGCGCTCCTGGAGCGACGATGAGCGAGGTTTTGCTACAGATAACGCACCATAAGTTATACCGTAAACGCCTCTGTAGACACTATGTGGGTAATGTCTGTAGCAAACCTCGCTCATCGTCCTCTCCAGGAGCGCTTCCCGTTTGACCATACTCTGTAGTCCAGGGTGCGCTTGGTTTCATGCGACATTCGACTCTTTTACGGAATAAACTTCAATACATGATGCAGTTTTATTCCGTTATCAGACAAGAATCTGTGTTTTAAAACCCAGCTCACGAAACTTGATACCAACAATGGAACGGTAAATGAAGCGGTCACGGAGCGCTCCATGAGCGCTCCATGACCGCTCCATATTTTATTTGGGGCGCTCCTGGAGCGAACGATGAGCGAGGTTTTGCTACAGATATACCACCATAGGCCACATTTACCTCTCCCGCACCCTTCAATTTGCTGCCTCCCTTCCGCCGGCCCTGCATAGACAACACTAGTCCAGGTGACTGCTTTCGTCTCACCAGTTTTTTTGAAAACAAGTTGACAAAGAATCAAATTTAACTTACCGAGGTCAGGTGGAGGTCACCAATTATTTTCGCAGTCCTGCTATACACTAGGGCTGTGAACTAACGGGTAATGACGTTCCCGGGTACTCATGATTTTCGGGCGATACCCGGTAGGGCTGTGACATATTCCCGGGTACCCTGGTACCCGCCAGTTTTACGGCCTACCCCCGGGACAGAATTTATCCGTCCGGGGTTTCCGAACCGGTCACTTTAAAAAAAATATAAGTTTAAAATTTTACATTTCTTTTAACTACTCCGAGTCTCCGAACATATTACATAACCATCCTGATGCAAACTATACCAATTACTGATACCACCAGATTTGAGATGCCAACGTTGATATTTTATCGCTTGAGGAAATTTGTTGCCGCTGTAACCGCAAATCGCCATACAGACATTTACTAGGCTCAGCAGCATTGCATATTTCTTGATGCCTCCACATTCCCTTGATGGAAAATTCCCTCACCGCGTGGTTGTTTAGGTCGGCTCGTTAAGAAGAGTGGTAATAGCTGTACTCGGGCTGTGTTTACGTCAATCCTCAGCCGATTTTGTCGCTTTACCGGCGTGTTCCACGATCGTTTTTTACGTTGTGAATGGCCGGTTAGGATGAAATAAAGTTTAAATAAAGTACTCGCCCCGAAAATCATAACGAATACCCGGGAACGTCATTACCCGTTAGGTCACAGCACTAGACCCGGGTGACCCGAACTCCTGATGCAAAATTCCGCACCAAAGTTTAGAATACAAAAATCTCCCTGACAAATACATACCTTCAAATATTGTCCATGTTGTTTGAGTTAACAGCGATGAAAACACCCTGTTCTATGTAATTCATAAGAAGAACTCTTTATTTACTACAAATCGTGTACGTTTTATTTAAAACGTTATTTCATCCTAAACGCCATTCGCAACGTAGACATACCGATCCTGGAACACGCCGGTCAGCTGAACACTCGGCTGAGATTGACGTAACACAGCCCGTAGTACAGCTCTTACCACTTAACGAGCCGACCAAAACAACCACTCCGGTGAAGGGAATTTTCCATCCAAGGAGAGTGTGGAGGTATCAAAGAAATATGCCATGTGCTGTAGCCTAGAATGTTGTAATTGGCGATTTGGCGGTTTAATACAGCGGCAACACTTCCATCAGCGATAAATATCACGTTTGCATCAAATCTGGGTAGACATTAATGGATATAGGTTTTCTTCAGGATGTAATATTGTTGTGAGACTCGTGAGTAGTAAAGAACTGTAAAAGTTTTAACTTATATTTTTTTTTTAAAAGTGACGTGTCGGGAACCTCTCGATAAATTCTGTCCCGAAGACGTAAACGGGCTGGTACCCGGGTACACCGGGTACCCGGGAATATGTCCCAACCATGCCCACTATACACAGTCTCGTATAGGTTTTCCACACCACTAAATCCTGCACATTCGTTTTCCTGTAACAAAATGGGGAGATGAAAACGTCATTTCTCCTCATGGAAATCTCAGACCTTAAAGCTAATTCGCCGCTTGAAGATTACATCTATCACATCTCCTAGGTCGGTTGAAAGAGAGTGGTCTCCAAAGGCCCGCAGGACACACCATAAAGTCTAATGTTATTTTTCATATCGTTCTAGTCTGTACAGCATTCTTAAGACAAGCTTATCTATTTGAATAACATGTCATTATTAAAAACGACTCGGAATCTGAAGTCTAAGTGACGACTATCGCGCACTTTTTTTGTTTACAAATTTCAATAAAGTGGCGCAGCGCACTTTTAATGATTTCCTTGAAAGTACCTTATAGTGAAAAATACTTTTGACGCAAATGTTTGTAATTGTACACCCATGGTAAAAAGTAAACAACAAACGCAGCAGCATACATCAATAAGTGCCGGTTTGAACTGAAAATGGTAAAAACACATGCCTAAATGATATCGGAGTTTTTAAATCATTTTTAAGAATGCCTAGAGCAACCATACAATAAAGTAACATTTTTAACCTATAAAATATAACTGATATACATACGTAATGTCAAAGACACGAGGGGGCATTTCCAGAAGGGGAAAAAATTGAAACCGATCTTTTCCTCTTTCTCGAATTCCAGAATACTATACCAATTTTAAATAACACGAATAATCCGATAACAAGATATTTTTGGTATCTTTCCCAGAATCCAAGCATCGCTTCTCTAAAGGGACCGTTTTAGGAACCGCAGGCAAAATCAAAATTTTGTTTTGCTTTCCTTTGATACGATAACTTAGCAAATGAAGTTTTTTTTTTTTACTTGTGACATTGAAAACAGTTTATACCCACACGTTTAACGCGTTTTATTACATCTCCCTAATCAACTCTAAAATGCTTCATTTGAGAAACAAAATATTAAAAACAAAATTTGGCCGTACGACTACCCTCTCGCCAGTGTAAGCCCTATTATCATCACCGCGGAACGTAAACTTTCCCCCCAGGATTTCATTGTCCGGCCGAGGGGATGGGAAGGATTATAATGCTAGTTGTTTAGGCATATAACACATTCGCATGTCACTGGACAACATATCAGTGACGATGGGCCCTGTCATTGCGACTACGCGCAAAGTGGACAATATTCACAAAGTGCGCGGCGCACCTCTAATTCGGTAGAAGGACGCTTGTTCCTCCCTAGCGCAGATTGCTTAATTTCCCAAAGGCGAGGCCGCACTTCTGTTATATCGGACAAAGTGCGCCGACGCAATATTTTGCGCAGACTAGTAAAAATAAAGGGTCCACATACTGATATCTTAGTCGTTTTTTCCCCTTGTTGTGGTTTATCAACATAACTTATAATAGGCCCCCTATCCTATTGCGAGTCTCTCCATCGAGGAAAAAATTTTGCTTTGAGAGTGTCTAGTGGGTCAGTAAGAAATGGCTGAATGAATTTTACCTGCGCTTTCATCGCTTTTTATCATCATCCGTCCGTGATGTTTCAGTCGTTTTACAATACGGATTACAAAACGATACCAATTTGCTAGCTTATGCGAGCTCGTTGAATCCCAGGGCATTTCACAGTAGACTAGAGAGTAAGCACTATAGGGAAACTAAGCAACCGTGAAAGTCACAGTACTAATTTTGGGTGATTGATTGTAAATGTTACTCCTAATACCATGTAGTATGTAGTACACAATAAATACGGACATCATTTACCAATCAAGATGTTACAGTGATTGGTTCAATATAAATTATTTTGTGTCATGTTTTGCTTTTCCCCTATGTTGGATGAACCGATTCCGCGTGCTACACTGTGTTTTAAAGGATAAAACAAAAGCCAATTAAATTACATTATAAATGTATATGTTACATTATTGGTCACAAAAATGCATGACAAATATAATTCTGGTTTGCAATTCGACACGAAATCATACTGTTAAGGTTCGTTCCTGCCAATAAGGCACAGTGCCAATAAGGTAAGATGAATAATGCCCTAAATTGAGTATCAAAATGACAAATGTTTTCTTTATTTATAGATTTCCATGCTTAAAAGATTTAATTTTAGGATAAGAGTTATTAAAATTTTGCAAAACGACTGATAAATTAGACTAATGAACACGCTAAAATTATCCAAAATGACGGAGCTAAGTTTTAGTTCATGAGGGGTATACATAAGATACTCAATGATTGTTTGACATATATAACAATTAAATATCTTATTAGTTATGATAATGATTCGTAATAAATGTGAGGCCAAGGTTTTAAGTGGTTACACGCGTTATTGTTTAACACGCGTTTTCCGAATGGGACCGAATTACCGGGGGGCCGAATTGCCGTGACACCGAACTGACTGGGACCGAATTGATATGAGTCCGAATTCGCATGAGACCGAACTGGTTTTGGGCCCGAATCGACCAGCCTTGACATTGTTGCAAAATATGCACCCATATGAACGCCCACTGCAAATTATGATGCCAGATCGACTATAATATAACTTAAATAATATTATTATTGTGTTTTTTATTTGGATTTTACTTGACGGTTTGTAATTGTAATTTGGGACGAGCGTACCTTATTCTGTCTTGTTTTAATATCAACGCTTATAGTAAAGCCCGAACAAATCCTTTTTCCTGCCGCGATCACCGCCCGGCCCGACCAGCTGTAAGCTTTTTTTTTTTCAAGAGGTGGCATAATAGGTGTTTTCTTTGAAATTTGGTCAGACGTAAAATGATGGGGCATAGGCAACAACTTTCAAAACGCACGGAGTTCAGTCCATTCATTTACACGGATTTGCTCATACTGGCTGGTCTTCCGACCAGAAATATATAACGATGGCAAAGTTTTGGGTTTCTATTTCACGAGCCGCAGACGAGTGAAATGGGACCATCCAATATTTGTCCAAGTGATATTTTTACTATTGCAACGAATATAAGCATCAATATTTGATTTTATATAACGATATCACAATAGATTCTTAACAGCAATGGTAAAACTATTGCATGGCTAAAATCGCGCGAGAGTTATATACACTAGCTATTTCGATACACATTGGGCATTTTGATTTCCCAAAAAAATGACTGACTGATTTTGGCTTTAATATGTCCTCAAAATAAGGAATATTTTGTAGCATCTGCAAATGTTCTGCGACAAAATAGGTCATAGGGCACATAATCCAATGCGGTGACTTCTTTGAACCCTTATCCTCGGTAAGTACACATTTCTCATGATCAAAACTTTGTATTTAAAGTTAAACTGATTAATATTTTAAATACTGCAAATTATTACCTGAGTTAAGAGACTCCAAAAATTATTGTTTTGATTATGTTAAATGTTTTAACTTACTGAGATAAGGGTCCAAGACGTCAACGCCAATTTGGATTATGTTGCCCTATGATCTAATTTGTCGCATAACATAAACTATTCATTATTTGACGCATTAAGCTAATGAACAACTTCTAACTATCTTTTTTTCCAACACAAGTGGAGCAACTTCTGTACAAATAAAATTGACCTTTTTACGCATCTTACCGTTTTTACCCTATAACTCCACAAACCATTGGGTCATAGATGGTACAAACTATACATTTTTTGGAATCCTTAAGACGCTAACGACGGACAATATGCATATATTTCAACATGATACTGGAGCATTTTAAAAGTGTAACCCCTGTGGTAAACTTAAATTGGCCCCTATTAAAAGTGACACCACCATTTTTGAGAGTATATCACCTACCCTACCTATCTAGCGTTGATAGAGAGGGTCCATACTAACCTAACCAAACGTGCCAAACCTTTTCTGTAGTGAGGGGTAAACGAGGTTTGACCTGGTCCTAGCTCCTCTCACTAATTATGGTATTGACTTAGAGCATGCAGAAATATTATTAAAATATTTGAAAAGGTTGTAACGCATTCTATTTACTTTCGTTCATTCGGATTCAGTACTTTCTGCTTTCTTTCATTTCCAGGTTCCCTTTTATCCTCTCTCTTTCCCTCCCGCTCTTTTCCCTTTATCTTTTCCTTTCCTCCGCCCCCCCCCCCCCCTCCGCCTCTCTCCCCGCTGTGTACATATATCTTCTATAATCATTACTCTCATATTTTTATTTGCTATTGGAATGTGCATTAAGCAATCCTGTCCACAATTTAGGCCATTTGAAAAAAAAATGTGCATATCACACTTCTTTTTACTGATCGTTTGCTTCTATAATTCTAGAACGCAAAATATTGAAAAATTAAAAGATGGGTAAGTCCTATTAGCTGAAAACACAACAATTGTATGCTAGCGTGACAAATCTTAACATTCGCTTCCACGCCCCTTTTCTAAAATCAAAATCCACGCCGTGAGAAATCCGGATAAACCTACATGTTACATGGAAAGGTTGATCAAATTACAGATTTTTAATTTATGGAAATGGACAACGGAGCTGAGTTTAGTATATATACCTGTAACATCTATAACCACCCGCCTTATAGGCCCCTGCTCTCCATCTGCGCCCGTTCGGTGTGTGGTGTAACTAAACTTGTTGCTGGCGGAAGAATAAAGAACATCAATTATACTCCGAGGGCGCTGCACGCTGTGACTTTTACCCCTGCTTTCTCCGCGCCGCACTACACTGTTCCTTTCCGATTTTTTGTGATGAATATTAGTATGGTATTGGCGTTTGTATGCAGAACAATATGTGAAATATTTGAAAGGTTGCAAAGCACTCTATTTATTTTCGTTCATTCGGATTTAATCACTTCTTGCTTTTTTTCATTCCAGGTTCCCTTTTGCCTCCCTCGCTCTCTCTCTCTTCCTCTCTCTTCCTCCCTTCTCTTCTCTCCATAACTCTCTCGCACTCTCGCTCTCATCCCTCTCTCAATCTCTCTTCCCCTCTTTTTACAGATTTTTCATATTCCACTCTTCTTCTTATTTGCTGTTTGTAATATAGGCTACGTCAATGGTATACACTGCATATCTTCTCTTTCCCCTCCCTCTCTTTCCCTTTCTTTTTCCTCTCCCCTTCCCCCTCCGCCCTCTCTCCCCTCTGTTTTACATATCTTCCTATCATTTAGCTCATCTCTTTTATTTGCTATTTGAATGTGCATTAAGTATCCTGTCACACATTTAGGCCATTTGAACAAAAATTGTGCATATCACACTTCTTTACTGATCGCTTTCTAGAAACGCAAAATAGTTAAAAAATTAAAATATTGGTAAGTCCTAATGTAGCTGAACCCACAATTTCACGCTAAGCGTGACACGAAACTTAACATTCGCTTCCACGCACCCTTTTTCTAAAATCAAAATCCACGCAGTGAGAAATCCCGGAAACCTGACATGTTATACAGTGGAAAGTGATCAAAAATTAAAAGGATTTGTAATTTATTGAAATGGAAACGGAGCTGAGTTTTAGCAGATATACCTTGTACATCTATACCCGCCTATATAGGCCTGCTCCCATCTGCGCCCTCTTTTGGTGTAACTAAACTTGTTGCTGGCGAAGAATGAAGAACTATCAGATTATACTCCGAGGGCGCTGCACGCTGTGACTTTTACCCCTGCTTCTTCCTCTTCCGCGCCGCACTACCGGGCGCCACAACACTAAATCACTCCACGTTTGGGGGAATTGTAGGTATTTCCGGTAAAATGACAAAACAATGTTTTAGATTTGCAGTCCTTTGGGGGAACCGGTTTCCTAGTGAGGGTGTTATATTCTCATAAAAGTGAAAGAGTATAGCGTGACCATCGCTGAGATTTATCACAAAATTTTGAAATTCTATTCGGTGTAGAAACTAGTCCCTCGACTTCCGGCCCGGTCGAAAGCCGGCTACTGAGGCGTACACGGTCGGCTCAAAATAGTGGTTGGCGTGTTCATTATGCCTTTTTCTTAAATCTCTACTAGAATGATATCAAAAAAATGAACTTATTCGAAAAAAAAAAGGTTAGTTGTGAACTATAGGGAAATGAATCATAACATTCAAAATATGTTCACGCGGGGTGCAAATCAGCGGGCGCGATGTGGTATTTTTTACGTGTATTTCACTGGAGCGATATTTAGTGGTTGCGCACTACACTGTTCCCAAGGTTTTTGTGATGAATATTAGTAGGTATGGCGTTTGGGGGTATGCAGAAACTCTTATTAAATATTTGAAATGGTTGCAATGCAAAGCACTCTATTTATTTTCGTTCATTCGATTTTAATTACTTCTTGCTTTCTTTTCATTCCGGTTCCCTTTTCCTCCTAGCTCTCATCTCTTTCCTCCCTTCTCTTTGTCCTCTCTCCCTAACCTCTCGCACTCTCGCTCCCTCCCCTCCTCTCTCAGTCCTCTCTCGCTCTCGTCTTATTTCCCTCGGTTTTACATATTTTCATATCACCTTCTTCTTATTGCTGTTGAATATCAGCTAAGTCATGGTAATAAACATATGTCATATTCCTCTCTGCTTTCCCCTCCTCTCTTCCCTTTCTTTTCCCTCTCCCCTTCCCTCCCCCTTCCACCCTCTCTCTCCTCTCCCGTCTCTGTTTTACTATCGTCCATATCATTTACGCATCTCTTCTTTTTATTGCTATTTTTGAATGTGCATAAGTATCCTGTCCCAATTTAGCCATTTAAAGAAAATTGTGCATATCACCCTTCTTTACCTGAATCGCTTTAGAAACTCAAAATATTTGAAAAATTAAGATTGGTAGGTCATAATTAGCTGAAACAACACAAATTACAACCAAGCGTGAGCAAGAAACTTACATCGCTCCACGCCCCTTTTCCTAAAATCAAATCCAACGCCGTGAGAAATACCGATAACCTTACCTGTTATACATGGACAGGTTTATCACAATTAAAGGATTTTTATTTATTGAAATTGAAACGGTCTTGAGTTTTAGTAGACTATGCAAAAATTTATTAAATATTTGAAAGGTTGCAAAGCACTCTATTTATTTTCGTTCAGTCGATTATTACCTCTTTCTCTTTTCTTCCATGTTCCCTCCTGTCTCTCTCTCCCTCTTCCTCCTCTCTCTGCTCCCTCCTCCCTCTCCTTCTCTTCCCTCCTCCCTCCCTCTCTCCCTTCCCCCTCCCCTCCCCTCTTCCTCGTCCCTTCTGTTTTAACATATTTTCATATCATTTACTCCTCTCTTCTTTTGCTGTTTTTGAAGTTACATTCAAATGGTATAAGATGTGTATATCCTGTCACAATTTAGGCCATTTGATAAAAATGTGCACATCGCACTTCTTTACTGATCCTTTCGAGAAACTCAAAATATTTGAAAAATAAAAGATTGGTAGGCCCTAATTAGCTGAACACACAAATTTCACGCTCGCGTGACACTAAGAAACTTAACATTTGCTTCCACGTCCCTTTTCTATGAGCAGGAGCAATATCATAGGCCTTATTTAAGACGTTTTTGTTTACTCCCCCCCCCCCCCCCACTACCGAAAAGTTAACACTTCGTTAGTTAGTTTTAGTTAGTACTATCAAATTGGGATGTCACTTTTCAATAGGACCAATTTAAGGTTCCACAAGGGACAAACTTTAAAAATGCCTCAACCAAGTTAATGTATGTCATATGGCCCATATGTCACATCGTCTATAGATTCCAAAAATTATATTTTGGTAACACTTACGACCATGACCAATGTTTTGGGTTATAGGGTAAAAATGACTAAAATGGTAAAAAAAAAGGTCAATCTCAATTTGTACGGGGTCAAACATTAAAGTGAATCTATTATTTTTAATACTTGCAAATTATTGCCTGAGGAAAAAGGTCATCCCAAAAAGGTTTGATTTGAATTAATGTTTACTTACGCGAGATATGGTTCAAAGAAGGTCAACACCAATGGATTATGTGCCCTATGACCTATATTTTCGCAATAACATATAACCTATGCATTGCAATGCTTACCAACTTTTCCTTATTTTGACCAAATAGCCTAGATGAACAACTCTTTTCATTTTTTCAAAATTGGGAGTAACTTCGATTTTGACCCCTGCTAACAATGAAATTGATCTTTTTTACCATTTTATCCATGTTTACCCCTCAACTCCAAACAAGGGTCACGTGGTACAAACTACACCGTTTTTGAATCCTTATGACAGACGGACAATATGACATACATGTCAACATGATTGAAGCATTTTAAAAGTTTAAATTTGTCCCTATTGAAAGTGACAACCACAATTTGAGAGTACTAACTACCTCGCATTGATATAGAGGTCTACTACTACTACCAATATGTCCAAACTTTTCCTGTACGGGGTGAACGAGGATGTTTTTGACCCAGGTCCGTGTCCCCGCTCTATAAAGTCCAAAATCCACGCCAGTGAGAATGCCGGATAATGTTATACATGGAAGGGTTGATCAAAAATCCAGATTTTATTTGAAATTGGAAACGAAACCGAGTTTTAGTAGATATACCTTATACATGTTGTATACATATATATACTCTAGCCCCGCCTGTTCGGCCTGCGCCCATGGGTGCCCTCTTTTTGTGTAACCAACCTTGTTGCTGGCGAAGAACGATCAGATTATACTCAGAGGGCGCTGTGACTTTTACCCCAGCTTTTTCCGCACCGCACTTCCTTGTCTCCTTGTGATTATGATTATTATTATTAATTGACATATGTCTGTATAAAATATTATTAACATTTGAAAAGAGTTGTTTCATTCCTAGTTCCATTTCTTCCTCTCTCTCTCCCTCTCTCCTTCCACCCTCTTCTCTCTCTCTCTCTGTGTTTATATCTTTTTTCATATCATCTATCCCTCTTCTTAATTTCTTTACTGATCGCAATTTCAAAGCTCAAAATATTTAAAAAAACCAATATCCTTTATTCAAACGTTTCCCCCTCAATAAGCAATTCCATTCTTTCTTGTGCTATAAATTATTTAAAATACCATTATTTTTTGCAACTAAAATGCTGAAAACCAAGCCGTTGTTGTTATTTTGAAATGAAGTAAATTAGCCGATATGTCATAAGTTAACGTAATTCGGACTTTTAGTATTTTATTATTTTGGTTTGTTTGTTTGCTTGCGTGATTTCGTGCTTTCGTGCTTGCTTGCTTGCCCGGGGGTCTCACTTTTGGTTATGGTAGGGATGTGCGGCCGGGTTGTTTGAACCTCTACCCGCAAATATACCAAAACATGACAGACTTCGATACCCATCTTTATACCTAAAGTTATTAAAAAAATGCCTGGGTGGGGTTTTTGGGGCGAAGCCCCATAAGCTGAGAGAAATTAACTGTTAAAATGAATTTGGAGCATTCTGGCAACACATATTTTTCAACATTTTGTGGTTTTCATCTATCGTCATACCTATTGATCCCTGGAAACTAATCACTTGCAACAGAAAATGCAACCCTTTCTTATACCGATTTTCAAGAAAAAGGCCCATCATTTATAGGCCTACCAAAAGGACTGAAAATGATACACTTCTCACCGCACATATTCCCGTACCCCCTTTCCCGAACTCCCCCCCGCTTGCTTTCTTGGATGCCTGATTGCAGGTGGTGGTGTGGTTGCTTGCTTGCTCGCTGCTTGCTTTGATTTGGCATGCATGCATGTTGGTGTGTTGAGTTTTTAACCCTATGGGTTGACGGCTAACGCCCTGGCTTGTAAGAAAGGACCACACGTCTTAAAAACTTCAAACTGCCTGCATTCGTGCAAATTTCATTTTCCCAGGCTTCTTAAAGGCGTATCGTGAACGCACTATTTCCCATCCAACGAGGCGGAAATTAGTAGTGCTACTATTTGACAAGACACGATTCTACCCTTACGCAAACCTGTCCATCAATTGAACAATTTACACCTTATACTTAAACCAGAGTGTTATGAAGAATTCAGATAAAACGTCATACCCTCCCAAGTCTGAAGTTATGTAGTACTTTCGCTGGTAATAAAATGTCACGGTAATTACAACGAACTCGCCGGAGAAAAAACACTAATCATTTCTAAACAAAAGAGACAAAAAGAGTATCATGGAATTTCAGTTCAAAAATTTTTTAACAAAATACCATCACGTATCTTGGAGAGAAATGACAAAATGTTTTTACTGTAGATTGTACATGCCAAATATACGAGCACTAGATAGCCAATCGTACTATTTGCAGGTATTCAATAATGGTAATTCAAATAAATTACACAATCAAAAGTGGACAGATTTATTTATGCTTAGGAATCTGGCAGGGAATTCCACATCATGTATAATCATTTTTGTAGGGAAAAAATTCGAGATATTTCAACTTTTGGCGATTTTGACAATTATAGCCTATACGGCCGGGGAACCTCGATAAGATTGTTTTTAATCAATAATTTGTCTGTCCTAAAGCGAGCATTTTAATGTTTCAACTCAGCAAATAATCATTTTAATTGATGTTGAATACTCATTAATGTCACAAAAAAGTATTACACGTTGAATATTCGACGTCGAATAATGAGTATACCTATAAACCGCCCCTAAGAGGTTTGTAAAAAGTGCAAAGCGAAGAGAACCGTTTCAAGGAAACTAGGAAATGACGAATTGTAGGCGGAAATGAATTCCGATGAGGGATAGGAGGGACCCCCCACACACACACATACACTATAGACACCAATTTTGTCAATATTGAAGCACTTTGAAAATATGACCAATCAAAAAGTTCAATGACCTAAACTTATTTTCACCCATATCTCTGTAACTGAACGTCACAGATGGTCCAAACTGTATATTTTCTGATTCCTTATGTCGAGACGAATCATTTGAAATACTTTTCAACTAAACTGAACCACTTTGTATAATTGATCCCTTTTAATCCAAGATGGCCGCCAAACGGACCCTTGAGACAATATTTGTGTTTGGTAACATCGAAATTCTTTTAGCATTGTGCTAAAAATCACGTTAGAATTTAGTTTTAACGGAGTGCATGGGAACCCATAATCTGCTAGACTACGACATTAAATTTGATAGGTGCATAAACACCCTCACGTCACTCAAATAATATTTTCGTATTTTATAATTACCACCTAAGGTGTTAACCATTATACTAATTAGGTTTAGGAAGTGATATGCCTTAAAAAGGCGGGAAGAACAAACACGGAAATGTCATATTAGATGACTTGACAAGGAAGCATAACAAAACTCTTGTGTACATTTTGAAATCTTACAAACAAAACTTTTAGAAATCTTCGTAAATATGCTTGTAATTTTCTTCTTTTTTATTTTCTTTTCTGTCAAATATAGATATATATTTTGTCGACTTTAACCTAAAGTACATTGGAAAAACATAAAAACCACACCATTCGGTTCAAAATGGCTAAGTAAGTTTAAGAGATTATCAAGTCTAATTTTAGACTGTTTTAAAACATCAGTAAAAAAGTATCCAAACTGCCAGTATAGGAAACCGTAAATTTACAGTGTAAATGCATGATTTTGCTGCTACTTTGCCCGTTTGTTTACTTCAAAAATATAATGATACCTTTTGTGTATTTATCAACATGGCGGTCAAAATACCAATTCTACTAAAATGAATAAAAACATATTTTTTCCGTTGTGAAATTCACACAAAAACTCTCAATTTCCCATTTTAGTTTACAAACACATAGATCTTTGCTTTTGATAAAGTGAAATTTCAAAATGATCGAAAGAATTCAAAATGGCCGCCACAAACGCTCAATACATTGATGGATTACCTTAAATTTATTCTTAAGGATATTATCGTAAATCTGACTGATTGTTAACTTATTGTTGAGCTACTACAAGAAAACATATAGGGCTATCATTGTTTCTCAACATGGCGGCTAAAAAAATTCAAGATGGCTCACATTTTGCGTTAATTACAGTAATGTATCACTTTAACTGTATTGAGGTGGAGTATTTCGTTGCTCTAAATGGTGTATATTGCAATTATTTACAACTTTTTTTATTACTAAACTATATTAGTTGGATCATTTGGAGCAATTCCGTGACCTCATTTCTCAGTGGATTTGTCTTCTATGAAAGTTAATGAACAATTTTAGCGGGGGTGCCCCTCGCAAAAGTGTGGGCGGAATCCAGGAGGGGGAAATTCATACTGGGGTCAAAAATTAAAAATGATTGGACTGCTGTAAAAAGGTAACCAAAGTGTTCGTCTTGTTACAAGGATTAAAAAAGGTATAGTTTGTACTACCTACAACTTATGGTTATGGAGATATAACACAAAAATCGTCAAATGTCAAAGGTCATTACGAAAGGTTAAATCTTAAATATTGCTCCGATTTCTTCAAAGATGGTCTCAAATTGTTCATATTTCCTCAGAGACTGCAACAAAAACATTTTGCACCGTCTAACATATTTTTAAAATTCGGAGATCAATAGAGGTCAATGGGGTTGCCCTTGTTTGTCATTTATCTCGATAAACAAATGCAAATGAGAGTGTCAACTACTTTTGTTGCAATCCCTGTGGAAAGGTTAACAATTTGAGACCATTTTGAAAGAAATCGGTGCAATATTAAAGATTTAACCTTTGGTGATGACCTTTGACATTTGACGAATTTTGTCTTATACCTCGGTAACCAAACCTTGTAGGTGGTACAAACTATACATTTTTTTAATCCTTGTAACAAGGAGAACACTTTGGTTACCGTTTTACAGCAAATGACCCCTGTATTATGAATTTTCCCCCGTCCTGGATTCCGCGCACACTTTCTCGAGGGGCACCCCCGATAACTTTGTTCATTAACCTTCATAGAAGACAATCCACTGAGAAATGATACTCTGCTCTCCACGGTCACGGAATTGCTCCAAATGACCCAACTATATATAGCTACGGATTCTCTTAAAACAGCTGGAAATTCAAAATGGCTACCACTCTCATGTAAAATACACATTTTAGTCGGTTTTATTAAAAAATGCATATTGACCGCCATTTGTGTTTCTTATCGGCCACCATTTTGGGCAAAATTATATTCCGTACTTTTTCTGGTGGTATTTCAACAATTATTTAATAATGAATTATTAAAATTACGCTTATGTTGTAAAGATTAAACTTATGGTTAGCTTACTTGTATTTAGCTTTTGTAGCGGCCATTTTGAAGTTATTTTGGTTACGCGATCAACGTATTTGAAAGTTTATTGTGTGGCTGCAAAGATCTATGCTTTCGTACATTAAAGGGGGTAAATTTTGACTTTATGAGTGCATTTTATAATTGTTAGCCAATTTTGGTCACAATTGGTATTTTGGCCGCCATCTTGTTTTTAAGTAAAAATTCACTGTAACTCAAAAGCTTATTTTAAGCAATATTGTTATGCAACCTATACTAGTAAATGTGATTCAGGAAACTGGTTTAGTTATGTTTGGAATAACATTTCCTGCCACATATTCAAAAGTGGTGTACAGTAGTGCTTTATGTTGTATAAATATATGATTTATAATAAGCTTTTTGGACCACCCTGATTTTTTAATTTGAAACAAAATGGCGGCCAAAATACCAATTTTGACTCAAAATGAGCTAAAATGTATATACCTGTCAAAAATCGCACAAAAATTCCAAACTTGACCTCTTAATGTAAAGTAAAAATCTATTTGTTTGAGGCCATAACCCAAAGAAGTCAAAATGGCTTCCGCAATTGCTAATACAAGTAAGCATACCAATAACGTTATTCTTTAGAATATGATAGTAATCTTAATGATGCATGATAAAATTATTGTTGTACTACTACCAGAACACCTATGTGCTATCATTATGCCTAAAATAACTGCCAATAAGACATACAAATGGCGGACAAAATGCACTTTTTGACTAAACATCGACTAAAATCGTGTATTTTACATGAATTTGGTAGCCATTTTGAATTTTCCAGCTGTTTTTAAGAGAATCGGTAGCTATATTATAGTTTAGTAATAAATAATTGTAATAACACCATTTAGAGAACGAAATAGTTCCCAACAATATAGTTAACGTCATACATTACTGTAATTAACCTAAATTTCAGTCATTTTTAATTCTTTTTAGCCGCCATTTTGAGAAACAATGATAGGCCTGTTATGTTTTCTTGTAGTATCTCAACAATAAGTTAACAATACATCAGTTACGTTCTAAGGTTTCCTTGCAGAAATGGGACTATCTGGAAGCAGATCAGGACACTACCAACCGTTTTTCGCACTTTTCAAGTGAAATGGCTTTGAGGAATGTTGTATATGTATTTAGCATGGTAAAGTGCTAGTGCTACATGTTACTGGGGTTTGGGCCTTTCCCTAACTGTCTGCGAAGTAAGACATTTATAACAGCTGATTTAATTTAAGCACTTAAGTACAATTTTCTGCATGAAATCATCTTAAGCGAAGGCGCAGATAAGCTACAGGTTAAGGAGTGCATAGGGCACCTGTTAATTGAATGGTTGTAATGGAGATGTTATTGTGACTTCAAACTTTGCCGTCAATCAAAAACTTTTGTTTTACCAATTCCTTATCCTCTCTTCCTCTGTTTAAGTCTTTCCTTATGCTATTATTTATTTCTTTTCTTTCTGTGTGTCTTGAGTCTGTCTGTCAACGACTTAAAGACATAAGACGCTATCAGTGATCTACCCAAAAGAGTCAAAATATTTGAAAAATTGCAAGAATAGCTTAAAAGTGAAGGCTAGGTCTGTAGAATTCGTATCCTTTTTTCAAATGAAGAATTGACAGAAAATTAAGAAAACAGCAGTGTTCAAAGATGCATCTCCATTTCAAATACCTGTAGTACGGCCTGTACGGACAGTAATGACTAAAATATTCAATTTTGCCCTTATTAGGTTGCTTTTGGTTCTACCACTTGTAAGGTATGTTAGGATACCTAAACTTGTGACACACATGCAAAAATCTTATTTTTGATGATTTTTTTTTTCGATTTTAACTGTTAAAGAAATATAAATACACAAACAAACAGCAGGCAATGCGGAAGATAAAATAATGTTAAAGGACATTGCAGCAAAAATTATAATTCTACTGCAAAGAGTGCAAAATAAGGAAGATTGAAAAAATATTATGATATTTCGGGAATATATCGGATTCATAAAATTCGCCAACATCACCTCACCTTCCATATTTCAAAATGAAAATCCAATCTAATGAAAAATTATTATTCCTCTGTATTAGAAGCTATTACTCATACCAATACTTACCGATATGAAACAAAGAAAAAGGAGAACGAGATCATTCTATCTTTTGTTTATTACCTGTTCATAGCAGCGAATCGCTGTTAACGCTATAAAAGCTTTTTCTCACACCGTTTTGTGCATATAATGTCTGGAACGCACGCTTATACAAGAAGATAAACTTTATAGTACAGCAAGTTTTAGGTCCCTTGAGGGCAGAACAGACCTATATTTCCTGAAGTCTGTGTTCAAGGAATGTAACACGAATCTAATTGTTTGAATAACGCAATAACACAATAACGTCACTAAAACATTTAATCCTATGTTGATTTTTCATAATGTCTATGGGGATTTTAACTAATGCATCGAATATATTCCAATGTGTCAATTTCCTATTACGACGTTTGATTGTTGAGAGATTCGGATAACAAAATAAACATCTGATAATATAGTCTCAAATTTGTTGATGGTGTTCCGTCATATCGTTCCATCGGGATGATTGATTTTTCCTCCCAATAACTGTTAATTTTTTACATGTACCTTTAAGACATATGAAATCCTCTTTTTATATTTTATTTATTATTTAATGCGTCATTCTGCTGAACATAGATGGCTTGGAGCCTGCCCCCCCCCCATTTATAAAATTACATTTAGTTTCCAAAAAATACCCTAAAAACGCCCCAATTACAGGTCTTTAAGAAACATTTTATGCAACCTTACATCTTTAAAAACAGTATTGTTTATAAATCCGCTTTTCAAAACACACAAACCCCATTGAATTCGGAACTGACTGAGTTATTCCTATTAATAAAGTCCTGTGATTTTACCTTTGTACACGGGCAGACTTGTGTTTGCACCCATGAGTAACAGTGCATGTTTTGGTGATGTGTTTTAATGTTAAAAGTGCTATTGCGTCTTTGAAGATTGCAAATGTTACACATTTGTTGGACATGTTTTGATTGTCCATTCCTTTGTTCGGGTAAGAACATTTTTTTCAAGGGATATGACTTTGGGGGTTTTGTTTTTCCCCTAGCATTTTTTTGCTTGTTTCACAGCCTGTCCGTAGTAACAAATAAAAAACCCACATATTTATCATTAAATAAGGGAAACCCAGTCATTTGGAACCCGAATTCACATGGGGGTTTGCTGGTTTGAAAAAACTACTCTACAAATACTTTTAATGTATGAATAATCATTTTATTACATAAATTTTTATTACAAAAGTGTTTTGGACACTCTGTAGGTCTACACTATCTGTTGATACGGGACGAAAACAAGCGTCTGGCATCAAAATTTCCCAGACACTTTTTTCGCCTGTACATACAGGAGAACTTTAAACATGAAGTTCTGGACGTGTTCCGTTTGTGGGTGGAGAATGTAACTGTAGATGTGTCCTATTATGTGTAAGGTATGTGGGCTGGCTGTTTAGTTGGTTGTATCACACTAATGAGCATAAACCTATTTATGCTTTACGGAACAAATCTCATTTTTTTAAGGAAAAAATCTTGTAACGTATCCATTTTTATATTTTTTATCCTTGTTCGTCACAAAGATAGCAACAAATTAAATAAATGATAAAGGGGATTTTTTCAGTCCAGTCTTACTATATTACCATGGCGTTATTATAAACTATAACTTTACTGTATACCCTGCTTGCTAATAGTTACTTAGTTATTAGCAATTTGGGATGTAATCCTAGGTTTATGCCAAAATTGTGTATTTATATAACCAAAAAATATGAGTTATAACGCAAATGATAAGTTGCACAAATTTCACAAAAGAATTCAAACTCCATTGATAGTTGTTTACTTTTGAAACAAAAGCACAAGCTTTTTGGTTTACGACAATACGCCAATTATACCCCCAAACGACAATTTTGATTCTAACAACAACTTTTCTTAGCTAGAATACCCGAAAATAATATTTTGGCTTATGACTCAAATAAAATTGTAATAACGAACATGGATATACCGTACCTAAAAATCGATTTGTAACCTCAAAATAAAACATGAAGTTTTAACAAAAGATAACTTATCAATATATGTATCAGAAGGTGTTTTAAGATATTTCAGATAAATAGCCTTTTTTTCGTCATGCTCTTGTTTGAAATATAAGTTGATGCCATAAGATGATCAATAATGCTACAAAAATCTTAATTATGAATGCCTTAATTTGTAATAATAATACAACAAAAATACATAATTGAAGTGCACAAGATATGGTAACGATCCTTTTTAATTGTTGCTTTGTTCACGTTTTTAAAAATCGTTTTTTGTACACACTCAGACTAGGCACTACAGTGTCTTCTATGGGACACCAATTTTTTTAAATTGAAATATAGTCGTCATCTAATCATCTCGCTCAATTAACTTATAGCAACTGTGGTTAATTGCGCAAATTTTGTTTTACCGGTGTAACTTAGCATGAGTAGGCCTATAGCTGGTTTAATTGTAGATAATTGATTATCGTAATTACTTTGTGATTGACGGATAATCAGTACGCGTCATCAAAATGGATCAGATGTAGAGTAGCCGATGACGCCAATTAAAGGCACTATCAGTGATTGCTAACATCCAAAAAGCGGGAAAAATATTTTTTAAAATCAGATTTGCATGTAACAAGTATGGGTATCCTAACATACCCTATACAAGTGATAGACCAAAGACTAATAAGGACAAAATCGATGTTTTTAGTAAATTACTGCCCTTATACTTACTACAACGCGTATTTAATTGGAGGATTCATATTACCTTCCGTCCTTTGCAAAAACAAATTATGAGAATAATACAAACTAAACCCTTCACTTAAGGTATTCTGCCACATTTAAAATACTGCTTACTCTTGTCGGTGGATTAAATACGAGTGTATACAACTCGTATAGGACTTATTGGCGCATAATTAGAAAGAGAAAATAATCTGGTAACATGAGGGTTGGATGGGGATTCAAATTTGCGTAGATTAGGAAGCGCCTGTAACAAGCCCAGTAACAATAGAACCCTCAAGCTGAATCAGATTTCTTTTGTAAGGTCTCTGATTCTTTGAACAGAAAATCAATGTTTTCTTCTAAAAAGTGAAGTATTAGAATTCTATGATGATCTGTAAAGTTTCAATTTAGAGGAACACTAACACGATTGCAACAACATTTTATAGAAGGAATATATCTAACAAACATTTTAGCACAATGCGACCTTAATAATCTATTTTGCTCACGAAGTATTGAAATAACAACCTGCAGATAGGGTAAACTATACCTTTTTAATCCCTGAAAGTTGACTAATATCCGTGTTACTTTTTGAGGGTAGTCGACCTTTTCATAGCTTTTACCATAATATTCATGGTGCTTTGATTTTGGTAAACTTTGTTCTGTTGTTCTTAAAAGTTTTTCCAATAATCTGTCTGGAGAAAATGATCTGCTGCAATTCGTATAGGTGCAGTCAACATTTTGTCCTAATGCATGGCCTATATGGACTTAAACCCAATGATACCAAAATTTGAAATGAATCTCGTCATAGTGTCGTATAACTCACGTCATATTGCCTAGAGTGATATAGGGTTGCCCGACGATTTAAAAAAATGTGCATGATATTTTGTAAAATTTTGGAAATACCCTTGTATGCCACTGGAGACAAAATGCGGATCCCATGACATATACGCAACCTAGTACATATATTTGTAGTATGCATGTACGTAGTAAACGACGAAAAAATCCTCGTGTGACCGCGGTCTATCAACTTGTTAATAGACATGCGATTAAGTTGACGTCGTCAGGTTTTATGGTGGTAGATCGTAGCAAATCTCGCTCATCGTCCGCTCAGGAGCGCTGCCCGTTTGACCATGCTCGGTAGTCCAGGGTGCGCTTGGGTTTCATGCGACATTCTAATCTTTTAAGGAATAAACGTCAATACGATGAGGCAGTTTATTCCGTTATAAGACAAGAATCTAGTGTAAAACCCGAGCTAACGAAACTGATCCCAAACATGGAACGTAAATGGAGCGGTTCACGGAGCCGCTCCATGACCGCTCATGACCGACTCCAATTTTTACTGCTCGCTCCTGGAGCGGACGATGAGCGAGGTTTTTCTACAGATATATACCACCTAAGTTTCCTTTGTGAACCGCCCTCAGTAGACTGCCGAAAGAGGCACGGAAAACATTACGTTCTTATGGGTCAACATTTAAGAGATAAATATATCACATGTAACTATAAAACAGATAAATCTGTGATGGCAATACGATAAACAAGATCATCAGCTTGATGCGTTACATGCTAAGATGTATAGGCAGCATTGATGTAGGCCTAATATAATTAGACAACGTAACGAAATCTACATTATCCCTCCCCAACCCCCCCACCCCCAACCCAGTGAACTTGGGCCATTTCCAGCTCAAACAAATGTGAAGGTAAGGATCAGGTAGAACTTTCATCGTGGTTAGGTATGTCATCAAGTTGATGGGTTATCCACCAAGAAAAAATTGGGTTTTTATGGTAGGGCCATACACTCTCTGTTTATATAAATCTACTGCCATCTTTTTAGAGCCAAAAATCTAGTTATTCATCAATAAATCATCAAATGTAGTGCACTTCATCATAACAGCAGGGTATTAAAACTTAGCAAGCCAGTTTAAAATAATAATATAAAAGTATTTGCAATATAGAGTAAATTTCATTATGAAAAAGTAATGTACAAGCCAATGCAAATGTTTAATTTAATACCACTTTGGTATAATAGTAAATGAAAGTGAAGCTGAAATGTGAAAATCGTGTCACTGCTAAACCATCAGGTGCAGTTGCAGTATACCTCTTCTTAGATAGGTTATACACTTATATACAAAAAAACACAATATAATATCCATTAATGGGACAATACAAACGGACAGCAAAAACACCAATCATGTCTAGGATGCAAATGAGAGGGAAGGAAAGGAGTCGAGGGAAGGAAATAACGACGAATGAAAAGACAGAGGGGGAGGATCTAGGAATAAGTAAGCAGGGCCGTAGCCAGGGGTGCGGGGTGCGACGCACCCCCCCCCCCCAAAAATGACAAAGGTCGCGCTTTTTGATGTTGAAGGTCCGCTTTATCATGTTAGAAGTTCCGTGTTGGTGAAGTAAAGTTTGCGGTTGGCCAAAATTATGTTGTTTGAAGGGGTTGGGGTGCGACGGTACAATAATGACAGTAGTTGTTAACCCAGTGTTACTATACCGGTTTTCCAGCCTGCGCTAATGTCATGCCACCTTACTCCCCCCCCCCCCCCCCCCTCCCCCCTCCCCCGTCTTCAGAATATGGAGACGACGGTGAAAAATTTTGGGTCAACCGGCGAGCGCAGCTCAGAGAGCCGAAAAAAATTGGTTTGTTGGTACGCAAAAGTTCCCCGCTTCTGGCAAATCCGCACCCCCCCCCCCCCCACATAAAGTCTGCTAACGGTCCGAAGATAAGATTTCTTTCTTTCTACCGTTTGTGGTTTTGCCGACTCGCCGCTTATACGTTTTATGGTGACGCCATACTAGGTATGCTGGTACTTATTTGGTATCAATGCACTGCAAAAACTGGGGTTTAAGATTTTAAGTGGTGTCAAGCTTGTCAGCGTTGGTTTCTGTGTTGACAACCCGCTCAGTGGTGCTGCATAATTCTAATTATGCATTTTGTTTTGGTGATTTTCCTATGACTGTAATTCTTCTCTTCAGCCGTGTTTCAAATCCACTGCTGGATGAAGGCCTCATTATAGTCCTCCATTTCTCTCTCTCCCTTGCATATTTGTACAATTAGTTCATTCCAGAATGTGTAATTTCCATCTCTCCATCTCTTTCTTGCCTACCTCTGTTCCTTTTTCCATCAGTGGTGTCCATAATATTAGTCAGTGTGCTCCATCTTCCATCTCCACTTCTAGTGATATGGCCAGCCAATGTCCATGTACGATGATTTGATACTTCCATATGTCCCCGTACCTTTGTCGGTTCCCTATCATTATTAGTTTGTGATTCTTTTGTATGTTATGTTAAGCAACCTCTTTCCATGTTATGTTGAGCGGCTGCTAACTGTCTTTCCATTTTAATTGTGAGGCGTCCATGTTCTGACGGCATATGTCATGATGGGAGATGCCTTTTTAAGCACCAATGGTAGATTACACCTGCATGATGTGGCTGATATTGCCAAATGCTTGCCACCCTGCTTGATCCCCTTTCTTTTTAATATCGTGTTCTTTCGATGAGAGTGAACCGTTGTTCCCAGGATATGTATTCAGAGACATTGTCCAAATCTGTTCCATGAATGATGATTTGTTTGTGTGTAACTGATTTGGTATGCCATGACTTTGGTCTTCGTCATATCATTTTCAGTCATATTTTCCATGCTTGCATGTCCAAGTCCTGTAGCATGCTCTCCCTTTCACTGAAGTTGTTAGCTATGATGACTATATCTGCAAAACGGAGGTGGTTGTTTGAACTTCTTCCCCATTCACATTGATCCCTTTATTTCCCAATTGATGTCTTTGAAGATGAGTTCTAAGCATGCTGTAAAGAGCTTTGGAGACATGGTATCTCATTGCCTCACTCGTTTCCTATGGTATTTGTTGCTTTCTTTGTGTATTAACAGTAGTCTGTGCTGCCAGTGTATAGGTCTTACTCTGTTACTTTAATATATTTAGGGGTGATGTTTTGCTTTCAGTGCATGAGAACTGCCCAGGTTTCAACGGACTCCAAAAGCTTTAATCAGTAAAGAATAAACAAAAGGCAAAGCATACAGGTATATTGAACTCTTTACATTTTTCCTTTAGTTGGTGAGGGTGAATGTGGTATATTGTTGAGCAGTTTCTTCTGAATCCCGCTGCTCCCTTGGTGGTGTCATCTAGAATTCTTCCACCGTTTGTCACAATCTTTGTGAAAAGCTTGTTAGTCAGTTGGATAGACGGCCTAATGGTCGGTAAGTCTTCAAATCCCTTTTGTCTCCTTTTTTGTGCAAGATTATAATGTTGGAATTTTCCACTTTTGGGGCACCTTCCCTGTGAAGACAAGCTGTGACGAGCTTTGCCAGTTCTTGTAAATGCCTCCCTGTTCTTTGTGTGTCCATCATTAGTTGTCCTGTCCAGGGGCAACATGAAATGTAATACGTAGATGTAAACAGGGATATTACATATGAACATTTATACTAAGATATCAGACGTTACAAATATTAAAAGTTAACGCCAAAGTTCGGTGTTAATCAATACCATAGGATGCGGTTCGTATTGATTCCTGGTGGGTGTTAAATTAACAACAGTAGTGTCAATTTGGCGCGGCAGGTGTTAAAAAAATTAACACAGGAAATTGTGGTGTAATTAACAAAGCATATTGTAACACCAAAATTTGTGTTACTCCAACTTTGTGTTAATTATAACACTAACATGGTGATATTTAAACACGAAATGATGTAAATCTAAAATCAGTGGGTGCGGTCCTTTTTTTGTAACAATGATCCTCTCTTCATACTCCGTCTTTTTTTGCTTTCAGTTTGGCCTTTTTACTTTCAAATTACAGCCAGTTTATTCTCATTTTCTTGTCCGTCATGTTCTAGTTATTTGTCGGTAAGTTAGTCGTACGTTAACACCGTTTGTCCTGTTTTCACTACGTTGATTATGTACGCGTGAGTGCACGTATATGTTTGTCTGTTTTAACTCCAGGACCATACAATACACAATTTCTATTATTATTAATATTACATTTCATTGCAATTATATTTATTGTATTTTTGTATTTTCATATTATTAGGTAGAGTTCATGGTGAATGTTCGTACATCCACACTATTCTATGGTTATTACTGTAACCTTTGTTTCAGGGTCATTGTGTCCTCACCTCAATCCCATTATTGTTTATCATGCATAATTATCATTATATTGCATATGATTATATATTTAATGTTGAGATGAAATAAATTTGATTGATTTGATTGATTTTTATCCACTCTAGTTAATGATAAAGAAGGATCGTAATTATAATTGAATCTTTGTTTTCTATAATGATCGTAATTAAGTTTTTGTTTTGTTTATTTACTTGTTGTTGCGGTAAGAATACAAAATAAGAAGGAAATAAGAAACGACTCAACTTCACCCCTAATACTTCACCCTTTTTTGTTTGTTGAAATTTTGTCTGGAAAAAGGGATATCTTTAAAGAACAACTCTAAATCACTCTAAATTTTGATCGGGAAAGCATGGTTGTTGAAATTTTTACTGGAAAGAAGGATAGCTTTAAAGAACGACGGTTTGACTTGTGCAGCAATGTTTTAGATAGATTGACTAAGATACCGAAAGTTTTTATAGATGTGACAAACACAATGAAATCGGTGGTACGTGCCGAGTTGTAAAGACGTTTGCATTTGCGCTAAGAGAGACAAGTTTTTGTTGTGCGGCGACTTATGTTATGGAATTAGAATTACTTAAACGCCCAATGTTTCAAGCGGGACCGCTATAGAAAGTCGGTTTAAGAAAGGAAATCTTTAAAGAACGACATAAATTCACCCTTGTACTTCACAAAAGCTTGCTTTTTTTCTTCTTTTTTTTTTAAATGTTCTGAGAGATCACGTTTTTGTGTTTGTTTTCTTGTCGTTGTGTTAAGGATAAGAAAAATAAGATGGAAATCATTAAAGAACGATTTCATTTTACTCTAACTTCACCCTTGTTTGTTTACATTTCGGTAGGGTTGAGGCGTGTCGTGGTTTTGGTTTAATATAACTGAAAAACGAAATGTCAAAGCAATCTATCTCTGTAAAAGGTTGTCGGCTTAACAGTTGAAAGTGATGGAGTTGTGTTTATTTTACCCGGGCACCATACTAGGTATGCTGGTACTTATTTTGATTCAATGCAACTGTAAAAACTGGGGTTTTAAGATTTTACACACCAAGTCGGTTTCAAGCTCGCGGTTTTGTGTTTCTGGTGTTGAAATTTAGGTTTTAAATATATTTTTGGGAATTTAAAACTTAATACTTAAGTTGCATTTTGTGAATCTGCTTATGACATGTGAAGGGTAAGCACAATTACATACAAGCAAATAATAACAAAAAATCAAATATTTTCTACTAAATGTCAGACATTACAAATATAAATGTTAACACCAAAGTTCGTGTTAATTAACATCAGATTCCGTATGATTCCAGGTGGGTGTTAAAATTAACCCCAGTAGTGTCAATTTGGCACCGTTCGTTGTTAAATAATTAATACTGACTGTGGTGTAAAATAACACCAAGCAATATTGTAACACCAAAATGTGTGTTAATATAACACGAACTGGTGTTAGTTTAACACCGAAATGGTGTAAAACTAACACCAATCAGTGGTTTGCGGTCCCTATGTTCCAGGAGGGTGTTAAAATTAACAACCATGGTGTTTAAAGTTACACCCCAGTTTTTTGTGCAGTGTGGGAGAGAGTACATTGGGTACCAAACTCGGTGCTTATAACAAATTTCGTAACAACCCCTTTGTTAATGTACATGTTTTTCACCATTAAGGATGAAGTTAAGTCGTTCTTTATCGTAATTTTTTGACTGGAACAGGTACATATCGACCAGAGTTTTGGTCCCATATAATATGTCTAAATATTTTCCGAATCGCAATTAACAATGTTTACTATAAACAAACAAGGGTCAAGTTGAGTCTTGATTTATAAAAGAATTCCGTTCCCTTTTCTTTATTACGATAGGTAGGTTTGGCATTTTTAATATAAAGAATACGAATAAGGACCTATTTTAAAAGAACGACTCATTTCACCCTTGTTTTTTTTTAAGAACCATGTTTAATTGCGATGCGGGACTGTTAGAACGTGGTTAACTATGGGAAATGTTAAGAAGAATTTGCGTTTTGTTTGACAGCCCATAACTTAAAACTAGTCTTTTTATAGAACGACTCATCTTCAACCCTTATTTTAAAGTTTTTGTCACATGATTTTTTTTCTTTGTTTCTCATTCAAGTTGTGTCTATTTACTTAAAATATACAGCCGGTTTATTCTCGTTTGTCCCTTGTCCGTCCTGTCTAGTTATTTTTCGGTAAGTTAGTCTGTTAACATCGCTTGTCCGCTTTTCGCTATTTTTATGTACGCGTGCCTGAGTGCACTTAACATATTTTTTTGCCTGTTTTAACTCCATGCCCATTTGCCAACTGTATGATATTGCTCATACATACACAAATATTACCTTAAATGCAATTATATTTATTATATTGTTTGTATTTTTCATATTATTGGGTAGAGTTCCTGGTGAATGTTCGTACATCCACCTTATTCTATAGATTTTACAGAAATAATTTTTTGAAATTTTAACTACTTAGTTCTCCAGGTATACAAGGTTGGTATTTCTTAATCTTTCCCTGGAGAATGGCCAGCCAGCAACACAAGTGTTGAAAAACCCATGCCTTGGCCGGATTCGAACCGCGACCTCCGTATTACTAGTGACGGCGCTCATACCACTGAGCCACAAGACTGGGCTGGTAGAGGAGCGATAGATATCCTCTATAGGTTTTAGTTCGAAAGGTGTCCATCGCTTTCCTAGCGATAGCATCAGAACGGTATATTACATATCAATTTATATTTGTTTTTTTGAAATTTTAACTACTTAGTTCTCAGGAAAAGATTATAATACCCAGCCTTGTCTTACCGGAGACTAAATAGTTCAAATTTCAAAAACAAATATATACCGTTCTGATGCTATCCGCTAGAAGCGATGGACACCTTTCGAACCTAACACCTATAGAGGATATCTATCGCTCCTCTACCAGCCCAGTCTTTTGATTGGTAAGAGCGCCGTCACTATTAATACGGAGGTCGCTCGTTCGAATCCGGCCAAGCGCATATGGGTTTTTTTCAACACTTGTGTGCGCTGGCATCTCCAGGGAAAGATTAATAATACCAATCCTTGTCTACCTGGAGAACAAGTAGTAAGTAGTTCAGTAGTGAGTTTGTTTGTTGTTTCAAATTTCAAAAAAAAAAAAAAAAAACAAATATATATTACATTTGATGCTATCGCCTAAGGTAAGGAAAGCGATGGACACCTCGAACCTAACACCTATAGAGGATATCTATCGCTCTCTACCAGCCCAGTCTTGTGAGTGGTAAGAGCGCCGCACTAGTATACGGAGGTTAGCCGGTTCGAATCCGGCCAAGCGCCTATGGGTTTTTTTCAACACTTGTGTGCGATGGCCATCTCAGGGAAAGATTAATAACAAATACAATCCTTGTCTTACCTGAGAACTAAGTATACAAAAAACAAAATATAAAATTGTTAGTGTAAATATACCGTTTGATGATATCCGATAGGAAAGCGATGGACACCTGAGAACCTTTTTTCCCTTAAAATGCAGAATTTGTTCCGTAAAGCATATAAATGGTTTATTATCATTAGTTGTGATTACAACCAACTTCAACAGCCAGCCCACATACCTTACACACATAATAGGAACATCTACAGGTACATCTTCACCAACAACGTGAACACGTCCAAACTCATGGTAAAGTTCTCTTTATTGTACAGGCGAAAAGTTGTATGGAAATTTTGCTGCAGACGCTGCTTTCGTCCCGGTATTCAACGAATAGTGTTAGACCTACAGAGTGTCCAAAACACTTTTGTAATAAACATTATTGCAAAGGTTCATACATTTAAAAGTATTTTTATTAGTTTTTCAACCAGCAAACCCCCCATTGAATTCGGATTCCAAATGACTGGGTTTCCCTATTTAATGAACTATGTGTTGTGTTTATTTGTAATACGGACAGGCTGTGAAACAAAAGCAAATGCTAGAAAAACAAAACAAATCATATCCCTTGAAAAAATGTTTCTCCCCGAACAAATGGAAGGAAACAAAAATGTCCACAAATGTTAAAACATGCAATCTCAAAGAAGCAAATATGCAACTTTTAACATAACACTCCCAAAACATGCACCATGTTACTCAATGTGTGCAAAACCAAGTTCTGCCCGTGTTACAAGTAAAATCACAGACTTGATTCAAGTATGGAATAACTAAGTCATTGCCGAATCTCAATGGGGTTTGGCTGTTTTTGAAACGCGATTAAAACAATACTTTTTTAAATATGTAAGTTGATAAATGTTTATTAAAGACCTGTAATTGGGGCGTTTTTAGGGATTTTGGCGGACATAAATGTATTGTTATAAATGCAGGCTCCAAGCCATCTATGTTTCAGCAGAATGAAGCATTAAATAAATAAAATAATAAAAAGAGGATTCATAGGTCTCGTAAGGACCATGTAAAAATTACAGTCTATTGGGAAAAATCAATCATCCGATGGCACGATATTGAGAGAAACACCATGTAAACAAAGTTGAGACTATATTAAATATGTTATTTTGTTATCGAATCTTCAGCAATCATTAAGTCGTAATAGTGAAAGTGACAATTGGCATTATTAATTTTAGATGCATTAGTATTAATCCCACATAGATATTATAAGAATCACCATGATTAAAGTTTATTACGTGTATTTGTTATTGCATTATTCAACAATTAGGTTCGTGTTACATTCCTTGAACAGGGTATTTTAGGCCCTCAAGGACCCAAAACTTGCGGTACTTATAAAGTTATTGTGTATAAAACGTGCGTACCAGACATATCTACAAAAAAACGGTGAGAAAAATTAAAGCTTCTTATATAGTGATTCGGCGATTCAGCTCCAGGATAAGAGTATAAACAAATACTGAAGGATGACTTACGTTCAACTTTTATTTTGTTTGTATCTGGGTAGTGTGGTATGAGTAATAATTAGTCATAGCTTCTCATCATTAAGCATAATTTCTCAGATTGGATTTTCATTGTGAAAATGGAAAGTGGTGTTGGCGACTTTTAGAATCCGATATATTTCTAAAATATCAATAAAAATAAATCACAATATTGTTTCCAATTTTCCTAGGCCTTATTGGCAACTCTTTGCCGAGAATTATATTTTTTGTAGCAATGTCATCCGCCATTTTTTTTTTCTCATTCGGATTGATATATCTTAACAGCTAAACTCTAAAAGAAAACACATAAAAAATCAGATTGGTACATGGATGTTACAAGTATAGGTATTCCCTAACCTACCCTTAAGGTGGAAAAAACTAAAAGCAACCGTAAGTGATAAGGACACAATATTTTAGTCCCATTGTCCGTACGGAACACTTATTACTTCACGTATTGAAATTAGCGAAATGGCATATTTTGAACACTACTGTTTCTTAATTTTCTGCCCAGTTCTTCATTGTGAAAAAAGGGATATGAATTCTACGGACCGTAGCCTTCATTTACGTATTCTTGAACTTTTCAAATAATTTAATCTTTTGGGTAGATCAATGATAGTGTCTTTAAGTCGTACCTAGTAGACATTCATCGTTCTGATGCTATCCCGCTAGGGAAGCGAGGACACCTTCGAACCTAACACACTATAGAGGAGATCTATCGCTCCTATAACAGCCAGCTTGTGTATCATTGGTTAAAGCGCCGTCACTAGTAATACGGAGGTCGCCGTTCGAACGGCCAAGCGCATATGGGTTTTCTCAACACTTGTGTGCGGGTGGCCTCCCAGGGAAAGTTAATAAATATACAAATCTGTTCCTGGAGAATCTAAGTAGTTAAAATTTCAAAAATATAAATATAAATTGTATATGTAAATAGACCGTTCTGATGCTATCAGCTAGGAAGCGATGGACACCTTTCGAACTAACACATACAGAGGCTATCTATTCGCTCCTCTTTTTTTTTATACCACCCCAGTCTTGTGGTCAGAGCGCCGTCAATAGTAATACGGAGGGTCGCCGCGGGTCGAATCCGGCCAACCGCAATATGGAGTTTTTCAACAATTGTGTGCGACACTGGCAATCTCCAGGGAAAGATTAAATAGGGTAAAGTGGGGTAGGTGGGACACTTAAGCCTAAATTGGTGCGAAACAAAGTCATGGTAGGGTTTTCTGAAAAAACATTTACTTTTAATATCATCTGTGGTAATTGTGGATTTTTTTAAACTACGTTGTGTATAAGCTAAAACAACCCCCCCCCCCCCCCCCCCCCCCCCCCCTACCACATGCACATTAATTAGAAAACGTGCTAATTAGAACTGTCCCAGTTACCCCATTTGTATTATCACATATGGGTAAGTGGGACACCTACTTTGGGTAATTCGGCAATTAGGGAGTCCCGAAAAGACATATATATTCACTGCTGTTAATTATTGAAATTGTTTTCAGAATACTTATATGACATAACAATAACAAAATAAGGATATTATATTTTTGCGTCATAATTTTCACGTAATTCGAATAACATTACCGAAACTTCACATTCATAAGTTTAATGTACAGAAAGGCCTATTTTATCATTTTTGATCTTAAAATTCTATTTTCAGAAATATATATTTTGATCATATAATTTGTGTATTATAATGACATTATGTTCTTATAATTGATATTTCTCTCAAAAAAATATACACAAAAATAAAAATAAGATACCGACTAACAGCCATGTCCCACTTCCCAAGTGAATTCATGTGGGGTATAAGTGGGACAGCAGCTTAATTAATTAGCTCATTTGCTCTAATTGCGCAGAATTTGATTAATTTTTGCAACTTGCTTGATAAAAAAACATTAATTTTTCATAGATTAAAGTTATAGACCCTTCCTTTTCTTAAATTTTTCTACTTTTCGTAAAAATATTTGCATTTTTAGCAATTAACACCCTTAATTAAGAATACTTCGCAGATTTTGGCACTTAATTGCGGTCAGTGTTGACCTTTTAAGCACTTTCAAGATCGAATAAATCCAGTTTGAGTTTGAATGTAAAGCCAGAACATGTTACTTAGATTTTGTTGGACACACCCATGTCATGTTGCAAATTTTATTCTTGAGTGAGGGAATTATGTAGTTTGTGTCCCACTTAACCCCAGTGTTGTCCCAATTACCCCATTTACCCTAAATACCAAGAAATACGTTTGATTGCATTTGACTGGATTTTTTTTAATTCCCCTGGTTAATCATCAAAATTTATTTCAATCAATCAAATTTATTTCATTCAACATCAAAGTTTAACAATATAGAATATAGTTTATGCATAATAAACAAAACAATATTCAATATAGAATATATTATGCCCGATAAGCATGTTGATTGAGATGAGACACTCCTAAACGCATAGCGTGGGATCTGTAGTGACCTGAAAAAAAAAGGTTTCATAATACTATTGAATAAGAGGCGACGAAAATCATTTCCCAGGAATCTACTTGCGTAAAGTCGTGCATAATACAAAATACAATAAGTATAGTTTGCAAAGGGAAATTTTAATAAAAGAAAGTATATGTATGAGCAGATATACAATGGGAAAATGGCCTGGATTGTAAAACAGACAAAATCATAGACTGGACGGCCTGTTCACGTCTAACAAACGAAGGAACAACAACAAAAAGAAAAAAACGACAACGACGATTGGTGTGACGCCTACGACTAACCTACTGACAAAAATAACAGACAGGATGGACAGAATAAACAAGTATAAACCGACTGAAAATTTCAACTGAAAACCAAAAGTTGAAAGCAGGAAAGTGATAAACAGAATTATGGAGAGAGGTCATTGTGCTAGAAATGATGCAGTTTATTTTTTAAGTTTTAGTTTTGAAAGACGCAAAGGAAGGGGAATTTTTTAGGGGTTGATCAGGCTAGCGTTTTTCCAAAATAGAGGCCCTTGAGAACTTGGGGTGTTCTGGCAAAAAAAGTGTTCGTTTTCTTGATGAAAAGTCTTGGGCAATGTCTAGTATTATAGTGTGAGGAAAGGTGTTGTCAATGTTAAAGAAGTATCAGATTGAGGTCAGCAGGGAGGAGATCATGATAAAAGATGCAAGCTGTAGTTTGTAGATGTCATAAATCGTCAGGTGTTTTTAAGAGACCGAAAAAAGGGGGGTCAGTATGAGCAAGCCATATAGAGTTATCCATGTTCTTTAATTTCTTTTGAAGTAGAAATGCAGAAGTATTGGCCTTGTTGGAGTAGGCCCATTATCATTGCCCCATAAGAAAAATAAAGGTGATAAGAGAAAGTATATAATTATATTAGTCTATGCTAAAACATGGCTGCACAAGTAAAACCGTCGTTCCTTAAAGTATCCTTTTTCAGTCAAAATTTCAACAATCATGTTAAATGATAAAGAAGGATCAAGTAATTGAATCTTGTTATCTATAGTGGTCGTAATTACGTTTTTTACATTGTTTGTTGTGGTAAGGTTTCAAAAAAATAAGAAGGAAATCTTTAAAACCAGGCTCGACCTCACCCTTGTACCACCCTCGCTGAACATTTTGTCTGGAAAGAAGGATATCTTTAAAGAACCACTTAAATCACTCAAATTTTGATCGGGAAAAGCTGGGAAAGCATGATTGTTGAAATTTTGGACTGGAAAGAAGGATAACTTTAAGGAACGGGACGGTTTGACTTGTGCAGCCATGTTTTAGGATAGACTAAGATAACGAAAGTTTTTATAGATGCCGACAAACACAATGAAATACGGTTGGTACGTGCCGAGTTGTAAAGATGTTGATTTGTGAGAGGGGGGGCGCTTCTGAGAGACCAAGGTTTTTGTAGTGGCGGCGAATTCTGTATTACTTGGAACGCCGAAATGTCAAAGCGCGACCGCTATAGAAAGTCGGTTTAAGAAGGGAATCTTTAAAGAACGACTTAAATTCACCCTTGTACTTTACCCAATTGCTTGTTTGTTTGTTGAAATTTTGATTGTAAAGAATGTATGAGACACCAAGTTTTTGTGTTTGTTTTCTTGTCGTTGTGTTAAGGATAAGAAAAAAGAAAAAAATGCTCAAATTCAGAACTGAAGACCGAAATGTCTGTAAAAAGTCGACTTATAACAGTTGAAAGTGATGAAGTTGTGTTGTGAGAAATGTTTAAAAGCGCTTGTTAGATATAGTCAATATTTGACAAGACTCTTGTCGAATTTACTCATCTTGGTCGATTTTTTTTTATTTCCATAGGCAACTTACGATTCCGCCATTGGCATCTTTAACGTCTCAACAGCATAAAACAATTTCCAAAATGCTCTGTATTATTCTAATACCAAAAATTTAGCCAGAATATATTATCGTTAGCGAATTTACGATTAACTGTAATTTGGTTAATAAACTTGTTCTATTTTTGTGTGTCTGTTTATTATTGTTTTATATTTGGTTCATACATGGTGCAATGTTTAGAGGCCCGCACTCCAAACCTTACGAGGAAATAGCAAAGAGAAATAATTCTCCTCAGTTTGGTGTCAACATTTTATTTGTTTAGGAGAGTCGATGCTAATGCTCATTTCGTGAAAAAAAATATATAAGTTCTTCATCTGAAATTTGCCTCTCCGATTCGAGACCGGCCGAACAACAACGTCACCGAGAGTCTATGGTGAACAATTTAAAAAGATACGTGTAATTATCTTTAGGTGTAAATAAGAACAAATTCATCGGCATGTTAAATATCTTGGTAAATGAAATCGTTTAAAATGATGAATAACGGTACAATTACCTCATACATATAGACGTATGGAACGAGAACTTTGTATCGACTTTCACTAGCCTGAATACGTGTTCCACTTGACATAATTGAGGACGATTTTAACAAGTCCTAATCCGTTCTTGTAAAGCATTTGAGTTAAAGTATCATCAAAAGAACAAACATAGGTTAAAATGACACATTAGGTTGGTAAACGGTTTCTTCTTTCGTATCACTTTACTTCTGTAAATACTGTTTTTACTTTTTCAATCTTTCAATTTCACTGCTTTTGTAATTCGTGTTTATTTTGTAATCAACGTTAAAAGGCATCGTCTGTGAGACGAGTGCATGGTTTTGAAGTGTATGTTCTAATAAATAAATTAAAAGAAACATTTAAAGTTATTTGTGGTTCTAATTGGCAATCAGTCTGTCTGTGTTTATTTATTTATTTTAGTTGAAAATTACACTTTTACATCAGTGGCACACGCCATAGAGGTGGTGCCATAATGATCCATATCAGTATACATGCGAATACAAAAGAAAAAACACACAAAGACAATAACTAAATAAAATGTACAAGATATATTTGCTGGACTCTGATTATTTAAAAATGAGACAAAACAAACAAATCAAATCTGAAGGAACGGACATAATCGGAGGGTGATACATATCCGTCTCAGCAGAAAGGGATTGCGACACTTTAAGAGAGAGAAATTACATGATAAGATGTTTGCAAGTGTCGGGTTCCCGTCTTATGTCACATGAAGGTCTGATTCATATTGCTCAACAATATGTCTCAGAAAGACTTATAAATAATCACATTTCAGAACAAAATCAAAACTAATTAACAAATTGAAAAGCGAAAAAGATAGTCTCGTGTGACAAAAAAGCAAGCAACGTAGAAAAAACAGACATGAGTAACAATACTGCTGTCTTGTCCTGTGTGTATGTCTGTACTGTATACCCGGATCGCTCAGCCATTACTACTTAGGCTATGTTAACAGCCCCGTTTATCAGGGCGGCCTGAGTAGCTTAGTGGTTAGAGCATTCGCCTTGTGTGCGAAAGGTCCGGGGTTCAATTCCCTGCCCAGGCGTGGATGTCCAGGATTTTTTCTAGGGTGTTCACGCTTAGGCATGTTGTGTATGTCCATGTTAAATAATTGTTTCCTATGTTCTAGTATGCGATGCGTGTTTCTTTCTCCACTTTGAAGTAAAAAATATAGACATGAGCAACAATAACAATTCAAAATACGCGTCCCAGTTTTAAGGCTTCAAGTAAACTCAGCTCTGCTAAGGGACAACCATTACCTGATCCGACTTCATAATGTACAGATCAGTAGATCACAATTATATTTTTGTCATATAAAAAATAAACCTATGCAATAAATTTATGCAATAAATCTATTTTAAACAATAGTAGAAAACCTAGTGTAATTGAAATTTGAACTACTTAGTTCTCCGGATTGACAAGGATGAATATCTATTGATCTTTCCCTGGAGATGGCCAGCGCACGCAAGTGTTGAAAAAAGATGGTTGGATAGAAATGAGCTAACACGACTACCTTTAAACATAATTTTATTTAATGCTAATTAATGGATTACGCGAACTATCGGTTTTAGGCTTACAAGAAACACTGCACCCTGACTCAACTCTCATCCATTTGATTTAACATCCTTAGTTTTGTTTGTTTGTTTGTTTGGTTTTGATGGTTTGTTAACCATGATGGTTTGTTGGTTGGTTTGTTAACCATCAATATTTTTCAACACTTGCGTGCGCTGGCCATCTCCAGGGAACGATTAATTTATACCTAGTGTAATTGGAATCATTTATTTAAAAAAAATAATCCTACTACCCGAGACAGTACTTTCAGACTTTCAGAACTTTTCAGGGATTTACTAACCTTTTGGTGCAGCAAAATGCTTATCAACAACATAAAAGGGCTTTCATATTCCATCAACAATTCTAAAACTGCTTTATTTTTCCAAAAAGGCTTTAATTTCATGTCATCATAACAAATGAAAATATATTTGGAAATTTGGTTTCCATCAGAATTACCTTTACAATTACGTTCATCAGACCATTTCTTGAATATTCTTCAACGGTATGACACTCCAGTATTCAAATATAAAACAACTTGGGGCATGCATCTTAATCTTATAACAACTCTTAAGGTTCATAATTTTAACACACAAGTTTATAATGTCGTGAGCCTCCCGTTGCAATTTATAACTTTATCAATTTATAATTTAATCATTTTCTTCAATTATATCGTACTGATTTCCGTAATTTAGTAACCACGTTCGCGAATTGGTACTTGGTATATAAAGCCATCGATTCCCAAAGAATTTCACCATAATAAACAATATATTGAAGTGATCAAGATTTTTAAAAATGACTTAAAGATATATAGTAATTTGCTAAATCAGAAAATCTGAAATGAAATCGTTCAAAATCAGAGTTTGCATTGTTTGTATCATGTATAGTATCCTAACATAGACTAAACGATCATGTGGTTTGAGAGAGCAATGACAAAAGGAATTCTTGCGACCTACTGAAAATTCAAATGTACACCATCATTTGAAACATTTCTTAGAGTCTATACAGATTTCTACTGCAGCTCTCTCAAATTTAGGCTCCAACAAACACATTGACACTCGAACATAATATTAAATCGTGGTCTCCCAGTAATATATACTAGTTATAGCAAATATAACTGTGCTAGGGTAATTTCGAAGACACAAAACACTTTATGTTAAAATGTTGTGCAGGTACTAATATTAGAAAGGATGAAATGAGAAATCTTAAAAATTAACTCATAATTTCACTTCTTTTTATTATTGGTTTAGATAAGGTGACGATGAAGTTAAATATTTTCTAGTGCTTAAAAAATCGTTTGTTGTTGATCAGGCTTTAGGTCGTATATTTGATACAAATTCAAAGAACTACGTTAAACGTGCATGGAAACGCACATTACAGTTGCACAGTTGCATGTAATCCTTTAAATGTGTCCTCTTTTGCCAAAATGTATTTTTATTGTAAATTGTTGATGTTGCTCTTTTTCTCCAACTACGAACCACACACTTCAGTTGTGCTACTAAACAACACTGACTATTGATTTCACTTGTGTTTAGTATTTGTACGCTATCTTGATTGGTTTCTCTTTAACTAAACATGATTTTGGTTATATAGCGCTGGTTTCAGCTTGGAATTGCTGAATGAAGTGATTTGTACTTTAGAATTTTAATTTATTTGTATATTAATGCTTTGCATTGTAATTGTATTGCTTTTGGTAGTATGCATCAGACTCTGATGAATGCCACGGTTATGAAAGGAAATTCCCTAAACTAAAAAATAAACATATACCTTACCAAGTAGGTGATAAGACCAAAAAAACAACTCAATAAAGATAAAACAGGATTCTGGAGTCGCGTTGGAGACTTCTGTCTCGCACGGTACAGATTTTACTGGAACTTTAATTGCTGCAAAAAAAAAACGCATGGTGAAAGGGAGATTCATATTGGTTCGGAGCGGTTCGGCACAAGAGGAAAGGGAAAAGAGAGTAAGTGAACAAATCTTTGTCTGCTCCGTAAAGCGACTGCATATAGTGACAATAAGAAGAAATGGAAGAAACAACATTAATTCAAAAATTAACAAAATTAAAAAAAGCAAAAAATAAAAAAAATAAAATGAATAAAATTTGATTGATTGATAATCGAGTGCAAAATCAAATGTCGAGAAGCAGAAACATGTAAGAGGTAAGGCGAAAAAGATAAGTTTTAGCTCAGAAGACCGCCGAGCATAAGTATTAAAGTTGGTCTTTAGTGCATTATTTTTAAAGGTTTTCTACTACTTGAAATATTGTATTTTAAGTTTCAGCAAAAATTTGGCGCGAAGCAGACGAAAAAATTGCGAAAACAGTGGCCCAAAAATGCAATATTTTTTTTTTTAAAATCCCGAATTTCGCATTAGTATTTTTTCTTTAAAAAAAACGCATTCGCAATTTGCATTTGTTTTTCTTTGGTGTGTGTGTTTTTTTTTTCTTTATTTGCTTGTTGTTTTTTTTGCCCTAAACGAATTGCCAGAACGAGCGAAACGCAATCGACTATAAAGATTTCATCTAAATCCCCGATTAAAACTATGTACTATTCGTCCCACATCCGACTCTCCATTGCAAACGAGTATTGACGAAAAGTTATAGGGACTCTCCGAATAACGAATGAATGATGCACATTGTTCGGAACCGTGAAGTGTTTATGCTCTTCTAAGTTTCAAGTGCACCCATGCAGAATACCTCTCGGGGAAACTGTATCCTGGAACACTATATAAAACTCGGCAAAGAGCCAATAACTAAACCAAAACAAAGTGTCTAAGCAAAAGGAAAACCACACAGGCCTAAGCATAACACAAAAACATACAAAACAAAACAAATTGGACAAAGGTGAAAATTACTATACATGTACTTGTAGGTGCTCACTGCACAAGTAGTTTTGAAAAACCTTTGCAAGTAACAGAGTAGAGCACGGTATAGAAAAACACATCTCGTTAATGTTCTAATAAGTTTTTGGGTGGGACCCTCATGAAAAAAAATATAATACAATAAAGTTAATTTCAAGAAAAGGTACTTTGTTTCGAGATTTCAGACTCACTTGGGTGGTTTTAAGTGCATCCCCTAATCATTGTTGACCTGGCCTAACTAAAAATAGTGGCTGATATTAAAACATTCTTACATCATTTAGTGTCCTAATCACCTGTTTATGTGTACATAATCTCATGAAACATGATATAACTAACTTAGGTATACTTGTCTTAGCATGGAGTTATTATACTGTAAATCCTATAACTATAGTAACTCTAACTGTTTACTAGACTAACTCCACGGTCCTGGATAAAACCCATTAGTGCCACGCCTTTAAAGACCTAAACTCTGACTTCTCAGATCTAAAGTACTGTAGGGGAAGATTCAAATGTTATGATGGATTGAAATGTCTTATTTAGGGAAGGGAGTTATGAGTTTAGCTGAGGGAGGGTAGGGAGGTAGTTAGTTTGAGGAGGGATTGGTGGAGGGAGGGGAGGGATGTGCTTTGAGTGATTTTAGGGCATGTGATGGATGGTGTTGATTGTTTAGTTAGTGAGGTAGTGGATTCATGGGATTTCAGTGTATTCCTGTGATTCAGTGGGATTCATTTTATTCATTTTGTTTTTTTTTTTTTTTTTTTTTTTTTTTTAATTTTATTATTATCTTTATTTTTTTATTTTATTTATATTTTTTTTTAGGTAATTCTGCCCTCTGGTTGCCTTAAAACAACTCACGAAGTTAAAACACAAAGGAATGTTCTTATCATGTCTCATTCGGAGTATGGAGAAACAATAAGTAACAGACTAGTACGAACTACCCAATTAAACATAACCACATCCCTCGATTTTAAATAATAATTACAATTTACCCGTCTATAATAGGGTTATATATCGTTGATTTACTCCTTAATTACTATTGCTCTAAATAACGAAAACATTACTCGCAGATCTAGCATTTCTTCCAAACTTATGAAAACTTCCTGTTTTTCCTCAATCGTATAGTTTATTTTATTTTTTAATGGCAAGTTAAAATCTATTAAAATCTCAGGTTTCCAAGATACGTTGCTTATTACGATATCATGACGGTAACTCCCGGCTTAGTGAACGTCTCCGCCCCGTCTGCATGGGTGTTGAAATTCGCCCCGGGTTTCATGAAGCTATTTGAGTTTCTTTGACTTTACGGACTTGTGACACCTTCTGTGTTTTCGTGTTCTTTCCTTTGATGATTTTCATACTTGCTCTGCCAACCTAACTATACGGTTATAAATCTTTAAGTTACTGGGGATTAGAAGCATTGTTGGCAGAGTGCCATAATTTACTCAAAGATTTCATTTTTTTTCCGTCTTTGCTTTGCCGATAAACAACTTTATGACTTTGAAAAGATGTTAGCCGCCCTTAAAACCAGGAAAATTATAGGTAGTTATAACGAAAATAAAAACGCAATTTGTAATTCGTTTTTGTTTTACCTCAGCACAACACAAATCATTTTTAAAGAGTTTTTTTGAAAACGCCGTATGAAAGATTAAATGTCATCGGGTTTTAAAAAAAAAATCAAAGCTTTAAATAAAAAAACGGTCATTGGTTTGAAAAAGCTTATACAAATTTAAATGTCGGGTCAGTAAAAACAAACATTTGACAACAAATGGCCATTAACGTTTGAAATGTGATTAAAAAGTTTCACCTTTTTCATGCGGATCAAAAAATTTCTGAAGACATTTAACTAAAAAAGTCTTTAAAACATTTTCTTTCAGTTCAAAAGTTTGGATAACATATTTTAACACATGCAACTAGTGCCCAACGTGAAAACGTATTATGAGTATTGCTGCACGCTGTTTTTTCTTTATTCCATTTCAATTAACTTTGTTTTGTTTTAGTTGGTGTGTTGTTTAAGCTTGTATTATTTATTTGATTTTTACTTGATTGGCTTACTCTGACGAAACTAAATAAATTGAGAAGTGAAGGACCTGAATTTACATTAGTCTACTATAAGCTATGATAAAAAACCTATAAAAATATATAATTAACCCTAACACCTCGTACATATTTTTTTAAATTTCCGACATGTTCTCAGTGGATCGACCTGTCAAAAGTTTCATTTGGGTCGATATAGTGTTGCAATTCGCCAAGTAACATTATCATGGAAAAGGTGCATTGGAAGGATATAAGTATTTAATGAAAAAATATTCTTAGTCAAATCCCAAACAGTAAACTAAGTTCTTGATGAGCTTTCATATCCTCGATGATGGCTTTATAAGGCCATCATTGACTGAGAATGGCGCGCGCGAGAGCCCAGGGAACTTGAGTATTTTGAAAAAAATATATTTCCAGTTAGTAGTCACATATCAATACTTTGGTTTCAGTATGGTCGTCGGTAGCATTTCTTTGTAACTGTCAAATTCGTTGAGAAGGTGCCCCGACATAACTACTTTCCGTGACGCTAAATACAATATTATGTAAAAGAATTGTGATTAAAAGGTGAACGACCCAGTATTATCTGGGCATACGTCCTGAACACTGGCGAGCCAGGAAGATGAATAACACAATGATTTGAATGTTGTCATTTCTTGTGTTTGGGAGTCATTTATGAATCATAACTCCATGATTGATGAGACTATTGTTGATTTTTGTTTCACCTTGGTCGTTGACGTCAGGGAGATATAGATGCAGATTCAGACAGATCAGATTTCATTTATTGTCCATACAATTATTAACATACAATCCTCAAAAACCCAAACACTACGCCAATAACAAGAACTCCAACATTACTAAATATACAAACCACAACACATAAATAAACAAAAATCAAGTGTAAAACCAGTAACATTTTGTAACACAGTCTTTTATAATCCAGGGGTCAAGCGATAGTTGCAATGACCGGCTGCCAATGGAGCAAACATGAACGCGAACTATAACATACAGGCAACTGGGTAGTAGTAACATGAAAGTAATACAATTAAAAATACAAATATGTGTATTGTTGACATAACATCGACGAATTGATGACCGCCCAAAGACGCTGAGATGTGCAGTAATACACCTGCAATTCGGTCAGTCAGGAATTTAGAAAGATAATGAAAGGATGATTTAACATAACCTACACACTAAAGAAATTACAGAAGAGGGAATAATACCATAGTTTTGGAGAAAATACCATATTATCCGTGAAAAGACCGCTAAAACATATTGAACAAGACATCCCGGCTTATTAGAATTGAAACAATTTCAAGAGTAACAACCATTCAAGAAAAATTTAAAATAATCAGCAATATTGGTGTTTCATGCAGACAATCAGAGGAAAGGTACAAGATCACTATGGGCTAAGCGAACTCATGGGCAAGGACACAACAAAGACTTACAAGATGAAAATGTATTATATCCAGTGGCAAACAACAATGGAATTACGTCTGAAGGTTAACTTCTGGGAATTGATATTTTCAATCACATTAAAAATTATGCAATATTGCATCACACACTATCAGCATTTCATAATTGCTGTCGTGCGAATTATTGCAATCTTCACTGTAAAAAAGATATAACGGTATACACGGTACTACGTGTTTCCAAATTTACAATTACGACAGAAATAGACAGTGGAACAACTTCCATACGAAATTTCGTTTGAAGTATAAATCATTATGCGGTTGTCAGGGTGTAGTACACAGTTTGTCTTAATCTTAGTATTATTATCAAAGAAGAATGATTGCAATTTTCTCTGATAAACAGCTTCTTTTTAAAGGAATGTCGAGAACCAGTTGTACGTGGGGGAAAAACTAAGTCATTCTATGATTAAAGATGGCTCATCTGCTCATGAGGATGCTTTAAAAGGTTTGCCTATCACGGGAAAATGTAATGTTAATGAATTAATGATTAAATTCAGACACTCATTTCATAGTTTCGACCTGTTAAGTATGGTTATACGAAAAAATGATTAAGGATTTACCGTCATGACTCAAGTAAGCATGTTCAATACCAAGCTCCTCAATATCCTGATGAGCATTTTACGATAAGACGAGGACTTACTTTTCCCCAAATCGGTAAATGGTTCTCGATTATTGATTTACAAAAGAAGCTGTATCAAAAGAAATAGTCAATCATTTTTCTTGATAAATAAATAAGATGAAGAAATACAGCTCCAACATTTGCCACCCTCTCAATAAATTTTGTAATTCATAATTCAATTTTCTTCTAAAGTTATTTTCTGTCGAATCTATTTTTTGGGGGGGGGGGGCCAAGGTATTTTGCAATCAAAACATTAAATTCACCTGTACCTGTCCTGTGATGTCCTTACCAGTTTGTACAAACTCTGTGCGGGGAGGGAAGTGGAAGAAAGCTTATTAAAAGGGTAATAACATCAAGAACAGGCGAATCAGTAAAGTACTATTTCTTAAGAAAACAATAGTTTAACAAATAACCTAGTCAATACTATTATTGTTATGACGTGCATTTTGTAGGCCTATTTAGATTATTGATTAATTCTATTAAATGACTTACGTTATTTGTTATTTAAGGGTAGAGCATAATAAATATTTAGCTAAAAAATTCAAAAATATATATTGCGTTGACATGATTAGCCTAAAATTTCCACATTTTGGTGAATGGAAAATTCAAAATAAAAATAGAATACTACGCCTTTTCGACAGATATGATCATCAGTAGTATATCCATCTAATTTGTAGAATATTTTGACTGGGATCGGCGTACCAAAACTGATAATTTTGCATTTATCGAATTCCTTGAATCAAGGTTTTTTAAAAACAAGAGCAGTAAAATGCTGAAATCATTAATTGAATATTAGTGGAAAACAAAACAACAACCGAATCGAATAATTATGTAATTGGCATATTATTGAGGGATTACAAATTAATTACAATGATCAGGATCATGGAATATGTGACTATTTCCAGATATTTCTAATTTTTAGATTATCAAAAATTAAACTTTGTCGTCGTAATGCCTAATTGTTTGCTGTCATTTTAATCAATTACCCATTGTATTAAGAAAATAATACATAAACATGACCTAAGGTTGATACATTACATAAGTAGTAATTTTACATTAAAATGTGGGTAGAATAATGGAACGCGTACCATTATTGAAAAGTTCTCCCCTTGCGATAAACATTAAATGTTCAGAATTCTTTCATCTATATTTTCCACGTTTCTCGAATAAAAAATTGGAATTTGGATAAAGAAACTTAGAAAGTACAAAACTGCAACTTGCCAGACGCCCGTCCAACGCGGCATAGTTTTGGAGATGGAGGGTTACATCCGATTTACAAATACAATGTTAAATGGCCAATTTTGCTAATCATGTACTTGTAGTAAGTGTGTACCAGAGATAGCGCACTTAAGTGTGTTCTTCAATTATTATCTGGAAGCTGATGTAACGTCTTATTTCCAGCTTTATGACACGAAAGAAATTGTTTTACATTCTAAGATCTATTGATACCATGCTCCCCAAAGATGGTTAAAAACGTTCAACAGCAATTCAATTAACGTTATCTTAGTCGACAGCCGGTTCAGGACCTGAATGGATTATAATATGCGGATTGGTATTCCTTGATCAAGAAAACCTGCAAGATGCTTTCTTACGTGAATCTCTATAAAATGTAATTAAAATCTGAAATAAACAATTAAATGCTTAAAATAGTCGCTCATTATACACAATCGTTACAATAACATCGCGGTAGTCAGTAGACATCGTGTGTGTTAATATGCATGCTGTTTATTTAAATACAAGGTTCATAAACAAGACTGATTTATAGTCTTGTCAAAAGGCCTGCTTCGCTTAAGGTCTGGGTGGCGCTCATACATACACCAAAATCATTAGAAGGACAAGTCGTCCGCATCGACCTGCGAATCTTCGGCGATGGGCAATTTGACCCAAAATATTTGCAAAAGTCAGTAATGCAACAGACTTCGGTCTTCAGAAATTGTACTAACAATTGTACTTCTTTGGTGTATGGGCTAGTTTGAAAAACTTTTGAGCACATTCTTGTTATAAAAATAAATTTCTGCTAAACATGTATTCTGTTAAACAAATATTTTGAAGGGATTTGACGTTTTTAATCAAAGATTCCTTAGTTTAAGGTTCTACGAAGAAACATCTTCTTGTCAACCAAAAATAGAATAAAAACCCTTTCAGGTGTCGTAAAATACTTCCATATAGTAGCAAGCGTACGATAGAACATATGATTTAAAGATTCTCAAGATAAAGAGGGCTCAGACAATGCTGGTGGCTCCACATAGCAAACATGGATTTAGCTCATTACCCTGATTTGTAAGCATTATGCGATACATTAAATTCGAAAACCTGTCTTTGAACGCATATGTTATATATTATTTAATGGTGATAAAAATATTTTAGCTTGATAGTGACTATTTTAAGTCAGGATGTACATGTTTGTTGAGTTCTATATGTACGGGACCTTATAAGTGTATACTGAATGGTGTCCTGGTTCCATATTTAGACAGTCTTGGCACAAAAGAAATGTCTGCAACAATAGAACTCAGAGAAAAGCGACACCAAAGGAAAAAACTATAATGAGACATGAAGACATGGCCTCCATTAGCAGGTTCCGTCGCAAAGCTGGCTTCAAAAGGAAACGTCTTTGACGAACTGAGTATCTTCGAGTATCTTGCATAAAAACGTGATTTGTGAGTAGTCTTGCATAGACGGACATTTGGACATGTTTGTCTAGAGACAGACTTTGTGTCTAACTACGACAAGTATCTCAAAAATGACTTCATACGCTGCGAATCTTTACTGATTATAAGGGAATTGTCCTTTTTTCTGTGAAGTCCAAATAATGTCCAGAGCTACATCTCCGTAGTACAAAATGAAATGTCAACATTTAATCATGGAAAGTATTCCATTGAAAAGCAAACTTACATTTTTTATAGTTTCCTCCGAAAAGTTCGAAAGAGAGCCTAGCTTCGTTGGCGTTTTATTGTCCTGGTTTATTAAGCTCCATTTTCATGTTTATCAAAACTTAAGAGCCTGCTTCATCATACAAGGTCTCAACCAAAGATCATTGAATGAACCTAGGGTAATGAGCACACCATACTGTGGGATATTAATCGTGAAAACCAAAAACAATCCCAAAAATCAAAAAAAATAAATAAAGGAATCCAAGTATTTCTTTAAAGATCATAGGCCGATACACGGGAGGGGTCCAATTGTGTCCATACCCCTCCCTTTTTTAATCTGATCAATTTAGACCCCCACCTTTTCAAAGACCACGTCCAAAACAGTATTCCGCCATGTAAGAGATTTGAATCAATTACCTAGTCCGCAATCAACAGCAAATACCAATTTGTGCTAAACAAGTTCTCTTCGCCATGCGCTGAAAAAGTACATTTAAATTCATGATTACATACTCAAAATATGGCGCCATATTTTCATGTAAGCCATACCCCTTATTGATTAACAACCAACAACAGTAATATTCCCGCGAATCGTAGATCTGTATTGCAACATACTCAAATCAATGGAAATGAGGAAACTATTATTGTATTTTGACAAGAAAAATCCCGCCAAATCGGAACCGCTTTCAATAAATTTTAAAACCTGCGTAAACATGTGCAGCCAGCGTTACCAGCTCTTTGATGTAATTTGTTATAGTTCGATAAGACGTAATTTAATAAAGGTAATAGTACGAAGGGCAAAATATATCTACGGGTGGTGTTAAGTATGATTATTAGGCCTACTATTTTGACGATATCTTTTAACATTGTGTAAATTCACAAAACTGATTAATCGTAAGCGCTTATATTGCGGCCTATTACACAAGTTAGGCATACCAATCTAATGAAGGCATTGCCATTGCTATTTTGATGGACATTCCACTTCATAAGAATTGTATTTGAATATGATATTATATTTTTCCTTTTACCAAAAGTTCCGAATAAAAATATATGTTAGTCATTCTTAACAAAAGTGTAATATTGTAATTTACGATAATTGATTAACGGTTAATCTTTGTGTTCGTGTTATAACATCGATTCACATTCAAAACTGAAATCAAATCTTAGCGCAAACTTCAAGTTCCTTTTACTCGACACAAAAAGTTATGTCGTTTAAGATCAGGGCCCATATTTTTTATTTAAATACTAGAATTGCTTTTTGCTGTAAGTGCGAAAGAAAAACACTATTATGTTTAATCTTCGGCCACTTCGGTAAACTTAATGAAAGCGTTAAGATTTTATGGTATCCCTACCTTCATATTAAAATTTTATATTAATATTGAGGTTGACTTATTGTCTTACCTATAGATTTAAAAAATTATACGTGACAAAGTGTTAATATTGTTTTTTGCTTAAGTTAAATAAAATGCATTAATGGTTTATACCAGTATCAACTATTTGACATATTTGGTTTCGTATCATAACTTGATTCACATTTCAAAAAATGAAACATCAAATCTTTAAATTACGTATTTTAAAAAATCCTTCATTCAACAAAAAAAGTGAGTCAGGACCCCACATCTGGGAATAAAGTATTATATAGATGTTGAAATCCACCATACATCAACTAATTTTGAGAATGTGGACTTTCGACGGAATCTTCCCATATGGAATTTGTCCAGTAATATTATCTTTCAAAAAACCCATTGTAATTTTATGGAAAGATGAGTAACGCCCAAGTTACCACCAGTCCATACTTTTCTTGGAGAAGGCTGAAACGGGCTGGAGGGAGGAATAAATTTATTTCGAACTATAATGGGGGCTTAACTAAATGCGTTTGTTGTTAGTTCAATTTGTGTTTCGATTAAGTGGTTAGACAGCCACGCGCGACTCAAAACGTGCACATATGGTACCAAATCGTCTGGAGGTCCCGGAAATAGAGACCAGTATAGAAACCAGACTGTTCAGGTTGATTTTCTATATTGTAAATCTTTGGAAAGGTTACGATTACTAACAACAAAAATACCTGGTCCAATTCGGAAAGTAGACCATAATATAGGCCACGTATTGAAATGTTTCAGGAAAATTGAAACTGACATTTCATTGGTTGTGGTAGAAATCGATGTCCCTCGAACAATCCAAAAAAACAACAAACAAGTAAAAGAACACAATGTTTCACTAAAGATACACACACACCGCGCGCGCGACAGGGGGACAGTGGGGCGTCCAGACCCCAATTTTACTATAACATGATAGTGTTTTTAATTCTGTTGATTGGACCCCTTGCCTTGTTTGTTCAAAGACTTACACCAACCTCTATAGCCCATGAAGATCTCTGTACAATATACATACAAACACAAAATAGCAATTTGCCGTTAGAATTCTCCCCGCTCATGCCGCTGCGAATTTTTGAGTTCATTGTTTATATACAAAATGGCTGACCATACATTATCTCCTATTTGATAGCTTTGATTAACAACAAACTAATTTACCCGCCTAAATGTAGGATCTGAGTTTTATACATTACACCCAACTTGGGTCAAAAAAACAAAAAAAAAAACAAATGAATGTGATGATGAATCTAATAATGATCTGTATTAATTATTATTTGAAAGACAAATCACGCGGATCCAGCCCCAATTGGGAACTTTTCAAAAATATTTAAGAGCCAAGCACACATAAGACCGTCCCCGGTCTCGTTACTATATCTGTTAATAATTCGAACCACTAGACACATTTATAAGAGCAACTAGATCTACGGTTGGTCGTATAAATATAAATACATAGGCCAGAGTCGAACTATTAAGATACCATGAATGTCATTGAGTGAACATATAAAATACATTTATGGTTAATCTATTCTTAATCGTAAGCGTTAATAGTGTTCTTAAATATTGACCTTACCAAACAGAAATTCATATAGTGGATTCAGACCTACATTTGTTATGTACATGTAATTGTGATTATGAGCACCATTGTTTATGTTCATGCATGCATGTAAAACTTTGGAATAAAATTAGCTATAGTTTTTTAATATGTCATAAACTAATTAATTAAATAAATATTAACTTTGAAACAGATAATATTTGGACTTCAATCAACACAATAGAAAATATATAATACTACGAAGAGTATCAATTTGATCTTAACAATGGTAAAAATATTACTATCTTCCAAAGTTGGTGTAAACACAAATTTGACAAAAATGCCATAAAAATGCCAATATGTTAGCCTGTTTCAACGACCGACCGTAATTATCAATTGCAGATTGAAATAAGCAGCATGGTATATTGTAATTATGATGATATCTTTAGGAACATTATTCAAATATGTATAATGAAATTAATGTTGTAATGGAAAACAAAATAATTCAATAAGAAGAAGAAGAGAAGAAAAAAAAAAAAACAAAAAAACAAACAAAGTAAATTTCATGGGTTTAATAGTTAGCGTAATATCAATATCATTTGACAAAACTATGTTCGTTTATACATTTAAAAACTGAAAAGCATGAGTGCATCTTTTCAATTAAAGCTTTCACTCGAACACCAAAACAGTTTTATCCCGTTGAGACCTGGGCCGATACATTGTTAAAATAAGCATTTTAATTAAATAAATGCGAATGATGATAATTAAATTATATTATTTACACTCAAAGTGCAATAAACTAAGCTCGAATATGCAGAATTTCTGTATGCGTTTCGATCATAAAATGTGATTGTTTTATCTTAGATGTGGACCATATAAATACAAATATCTGCCCATTCCAACAAATCATCATAAAGGGAAGTTAAAGTAAGGAAGAAAACCGAAGTACTTTTTATAGTAGACCTGAAAGAGCTTGAGGGAGCAATAATTTATTTGAAATAAATTGGAGGGGCTTAAAGTAAATGGTTTGTGTATGCAATTTGTTTACGATGCAAGTGGTAAAGCGAGCCACACGCGACAAAAAAACTTCACAAATATGGTGACCAAACACGTCTGCGAGGTCCCGCAAAATAGAGAGAAAAACACATCACAAAGAAGACAAATTTAAATGGCGAAAAAATCCAACTTATTGCATTCTTTCAAATGGTCTAGAGACAGTTTTTCCCTTTCTCGATTTAATCAATAGAACGCGACCGCACACATTCGGCTGATTCATACAAGTCCCGCGATACAAGCGCTCTTTTTCAAATCAATGAACAAGGCGAACAACTCTAACGCCGCACTTTTGAAAGTGTTTGGCGCGTGTACAATAGAAACTGGACAAATGCACATTTCTAAAGGTGAAAGATGCGGCGCAGCGTTTGTTTCCTTAGACAAATCATGCAATTGTTTAAGTAATTGGACAGTTTAAAAAGACACGGCCCATCTTAAAGAAGGGTGTCTGAGAATAATATGTCCGGGGTACTTGTCAAGGGTCGCGGGCGTCGGGTTAGAGCTTTTACCACTCACTGTTTCCGCCGCTAATCGTTGACGGGCTAATTTCTGGATTTTAATCCTGTTGCATTGAGGGGGCGTTTCTTAAATATGTGTTGGGGCTGTTAATGTGAGAAAACTTTTTCGCGAGATCGGTGACCTGATTGGCAGGTCAGTTGGGTTACTTTGACCACTGGGCACTGATTGGCCAGAGCAACATATTTATAGTGGTCACTCTTGGTTAGCAAGTTATTCTTGAGTTAGTTCTCCTGAACGCAACACGCTCTTAAAATCGCTCTTCCTTAGTACGCCTAAATTCAGTTATTAAAATAAATTGGTCTTGCTTCTCAATTTCATCATGTGTAGCAACGATGCCCAGGCACCCAAAGGTGGCCGAAAGTCTACCAAAGGCAAACAGCGTCCAGACTACAAACGCCGAGTAAAGCCACCATATTCTTATGTTGAGCTCATCACCATGGCCATCAAATCGTCTCCAAATCAAATGAAGACTTTGCGTGAGATTCTCGACTACATGCAGGCCAAGTTCCTTTGCTTTCGCGGCAGTTACGTGGGCTGGAAGAACAGCGTTCGTCACAACTTATCTGCTGCAGAGTGCTTCACGAAGGTCTTGAGAAATGAGCAGAGACCTTATGGTAAAGACAACTACTGGTCTTTGAATCCTTCTTGCGGCCATTGCTTAAGCAATGCAACAGGAAACCAGAAACGCAAGGCGAGCTCAAGCAACAAGAGAGCCACAGCACCAACACGACTTCCCGGCTTCATCCCGTTTGGACAGTCATCCAGCGCTACTTCAATTTCCCCACCGCCATCTGACTCTGGTTTCGAAAGAAACGCTGTTCATGAATGGGTCGCCAACCAAGCTTTGTCACCAAGAATCGTCAGTGTTCCATGCTCTAACTCTAACTCACATTCTACAGTGCAGTACATTGAACTGAGGCATACGAATCGAGTTAAGCCAAGTCATCGGGACATTTCAAAGTTAGGCTTCAGTTCCACCGTTAACAGACTAAGCTACGGTAAACCTACATACCAAGTCCCCAGTTTTGAGAGGCCAACTTTCAACTCGTCACACAGCTCTCGTGCGCCATCATCTTCTTCAGCCGCAGATAGCTTGACAACGCACAGTTCCGAGTTCGAATCTTCCAGTGATGCGTTTGATCTTGAACCTGCCAATGACAATTTGGACATGGTAATGGACGACTTGTTTGTCCCTGAAAATGACATTGATTTGTCGCTATATGAGAACTGGTCTGGTGCAAAGAAGGCGACGTCCAGCTTGAAGGTGGATCAAGAAGTTGAACAGGTAGGCAAAACCTCTAATTATGAATTATGCAGCCATTCTTGATGCATTGTAGTTTCCAAATATTGTACTTTCTTTTGCCAAGACTTGATTTGTTAACGTCTCCCCTATGACCATCAATTTGACGCAATTTAATGAACCTTTGAGAATGTATCCTTTTGTCAACAGTCAAATTCTGTGAAATACTCTTAATTTCTTTACAAAAAATGGCAAATGGAACTGTGATATTTGGGAACTTTTGTTATGTAATTTTGTGTGTTTCTTCCACTTAACAGGTCATCTTTTATACCTCGTGACATAAACGTTAATTAGCAAATTTCTATTTATGTTATTAAGATAAAAATGAACTACTTTCATATGAGCAACTTAAACATTGTCCTGTTTACAATAAGACACAATACACAAATCCATATTTCTGTTTACATGTTAAATCATGGTATCCAATTTTGTACCAAAAGCAGTCCAAAATTAATTAAGGTAGTTGTAATTTCTGTTATTGATCAGACTTTTCATATAATTCGTTAGTTTTTCCTGTTATATCGTGCTCAAATATAATATTGTTTTAAATCCAAATTCTACTTTTACTGACGCAATATGTAATTTCAATGATTAGTATTTTACGTATTTTCGGCTGTCTTTATCTTGTACCTTTGCTCACCATCCATACTCGGATTGATAGGCCAATGGGTATGTTCATAAGATCTTTGATAACTTGTTTGTTCTCTTGTAAGTATGCTTGTAAGTGTAGACGAACTTATTGTTAGCTTACTTTGCAAGTACTTACGACGATTTGCTCACTTGAGAGATATTTCTTTTCAACAGTGCGTAACTTGTAAGTGATTCCCGTTGGTAAAGGACTTTGTAAACACACTTATAAGAGCATAGGCCAGGGTATTGTGTATATTATACAGTTTCTTACGAGGCAACTATATAATTTGGACTGTTTTATCCAATACTAGTGATAGCAAGTTTGATATGCTACGAAAAATCTTATTTCCAAGCGAGGGTCAGGTGGGACGGGAAGAAGTGCAATATTGGGTATCTGGAATTAGTCCCAAAGAAAGGGCCACATATTTTTTCAATCCCATAATGCACATGGTTTGGAAATTTCACCTTGATTGAAGTCATGTGACCCCACACCGAAAGCCCATTTCCAGCAACGATCATACAAATCAAGTTATTTTTAATATTTATTGTAGAAAATGTTAGCACTTGGGGACATTTTGGAACAATCTTGATTTTTTTTTTGCTTTCTTTAAAACTGTTCAACAAGTATGAATATAATAGGCCCTGGTTTGCTACAGGTGTATTGCAGTGCATTATTTGGAAATTGATTTGTTTAAACCACTCCGTGGGGTGCGACGTATATGTTCACACCTAATTTGAAAAAATCTAGTATTTTAGATGGCTAAATATTTGTTTCTAACTGTGATCTTCATTAGCTTGCACATGAAAGTAAACCGGCTCCTTGGTTATTTGACAGTACCTGCATGAACACTTGAGGATTAATTTTGACCTCACATTGTTGTTAAATTTACCTTTTGAGAGAGACGTCTGAACACACCCATTATTTGCATTTCTTTTGTTTGGGCACGGCGGTATCTTGTCTTTTCTTGCTCGATACTCAAATAGCTGTTTGTTCTATATCTGGATTCAACACTGTCTTGACGCCGTTTCAGTCTTTATTTTCCTAATGTGCCTGTAATTTGATACTTTCATTTGCTTTTGTTATGTTACAATCGTGCTCATATCTAAGTTATTTATTAGGTGTGAATTTGAATTTGTTCGACGGTCGTATCTGCTTGTTTGTTTTTAAGTAATTTTCGGTTGTTTTCTTATCATGTGTTTTCGAAAGGTAGCACACTATTTATCTATTTTTCGAGCAACTGTAAAGCTACGTTAAGGTTTGGGTGTTATTGTTACATAATTGTTTGAAAAAATAAAAAAAAAGCCTTTCGTCATTTTACAATTACCATCTTATCTATACTTCTATTCTATACACTGAAAAGATTAATTTGTCAAGAAAAGGTCCATGTTGGTTGACAAATTATAAAAGTCATGTAAATGGTTTTGTTGGCATTATCTTAATTGCTAAAATTTGTTCATTGAACATTATAATTATGATTTTCTGGAATGATAACAAAATCAATTTACATTACTAATTCTAATGTGACAATGAGATTCATTTGTCATGGTCAATTTCGTTTTGCTATCTTGCTCATCCAAATCTAAAGTTGTTCTTTTGGTTGTTTTTCTTGCTTCCTGTTGTGATTTGAAAAAAAACATTACAATCTTGCACCGACGCGCTGCCTGAGCGGGGTATAAACACATTTGCTAATTTTGGATACTCTGCCTTTTATATGAATGTAATACTAATTGTTCCCACTATTTGTTTTAAGTACTTTCAGTAGTTTTTGTAGTCTTGGTCAGTAGTCGCGAATAGCTACCTGGTTTTTAATCCGAATTTTACCTCACACTGTCGCCGTAACTTTTCATATCCATAGTTGTTTAGGATAATTTTGATTACTTTTTCTTTTATTTTAATCATACACTGTGCTCAAATGGCTAGCGCCGCGCACACGACGCACGCGCCACGACATCAATTAAAAGAAGGGCTATTATGTTTAAGCTCTTAGGCCCCCTTTGTACATCATGCTATGAGCATTAAAGGGTACACCGCCTATCATTCAGTTGTTTGCTTTTTCCGACTTCTTTTCAATAACAATCATTTGTTTAATTTCACACATACTTAACCATGGCACCTACAGTGTGTCCCGAGAAATGTTGTCCCTCGGATTGAATGTATTACCAACTTCTCTCAACTTTGAATACAATTATTCTTAATCTTTATACTTTTAGAGCTTTTTAGTGTCAAAGAAATCCCAAGGTTGTGTTCCTATTTGGTAACGACCAGTGTTATTTTAACGTCGTATTTTTGCAGTGTATAGTGTGTCTCTATAAAAATATCTAAAAGATAATTGATAAATTTTGAAATATAACAATATATGTGACAAGTCAAAAGGCATGGGGTGATCATTTCTTTTTTTCTAAAGCATGTAAATGACAAAGTAACATTGTTGTATTATGCTAACTCCGTCAAATTTTGATACCTAATAATAATAGGGTGTTGTTGCTATAGATATGGTTAAATGTCCTAATCACTGTGGGGAATGTTGTCGTAACTAGGGGAGGGTTAATTATAATCTGTTATTTAATTTGTCTTGTCTTAAGACAAACTATTTGACCACCGCATTGTTGGTATTTAGGCTATACCCGCATGGTGGTGGTGGTGGGCTATCTTAACGTTTCTTCACAGCTGTGCCATTCGCATGAGTTCAATTAAAGGGATTAGCAGCAATAATGCGAGAGAAGCGAACAATTGTGGAAATGCTTGTTTTTAAATTATAAATCAGGAATAAGTGTATACAATTCCATATAACTGCTTTAATGTAGAAACAAACCACCAAATAGTGAAAAAACGAAGTATTTGAGGAAATTTGTCATACCGTCTCCCGCAAATAGACATACAGCGGCGGGGTCTCAAAATCTGCACTAAACAGCTGATTGTGGTTTACACCAGTACATAATGAACAAAGATCAATAATGTTTGTGTTTGAGGTCGAACTGTATTGATCATGGTGCGTAATATCACGCTGAAAATCTGTGATATTCACCGGGAAAGGCTTTTTTGATCTCAAGTCGGAATTTTGATACGCACGTATAGAAATTACAGAATCAGATAAAAAGTACTACTTTGCCTTTAATACACGGATTTCAAGCCAACCACTTGAGGGTTATGTTCGCATATCCATGCCAGTAACAAAAATATAAAATATGAACTTTGATGATTTTTTCGATGTTTCGGTTTACCAAATCGCTGCTAATCCCTTTAACACCTACACCCCTTTTAATTGCATAGTTGAAAAATGTAATTTTTTAGATTTCACGAAGTCTTAAGATATGAAATGTTTTCTTGAAAACATAATTAAACTCTATTACGCTATTTTAATATATTACTTTTCCTAGTAATGAAATCAGTTTTGACAAGGGAGTGTAGATAATTGTAGACCTGTTGGCGGACCAAGGTAACAATTGTCTTTTTAGTTCGTCAAAATCTGGGTTTTTCACTAATTATACAGCAATTTCCAAATGTTTTAAGATAGCGAAATAGATTTTAAGATGTTGTCCCTAAACTAAAAAGGTGATTCCTGATATTGACTTTAAATTTTTCATTGTTTTACTTTTATTTTGCAGTCATACAACGCAAGTAGTCCACTCTCTGTATCCAGCACCAGTCAGCCATTGTCCCCATTCTCCACAAGCAGTGTCTCCTCAGAGATTCGAACCAGCATCACGCCTCAGCCACAGCCGTACTGCGTCAAGCATGATCTTCCTCCCAGCCCCAACCAACTCCAGTATCCCGCCCGACCCAAACCACAAGGTACCATCCATCATCGCCCAGTCAGTATGACCAACCATCAGCCCCACCATCAGCACCACATGCCAGGTCCTCAGTTCCATTCTCAATACCACAGCAACAACAAGCACACATCAGTCCCGAGACGCGAGACTGAAGGCTACAACTCCCTCCCTCTCGGTGTGTGGATGTCTTGTTCCAGTGTTCCTAACAACAACTCTAGCTACCGTGACTGTTCCAGAGGTTCCATCAACAACAGTACTTCTTGTTCCAGAGGTTCCAGCAACAACTCCAGCTCTAATTGCAACAACTCTAGTTCATCAATGTCCAACCCTGTTCCAAGTAGTAGAACACCATCTCTGCACAGTCCCCACAGTCCTAAGATTCTTCCTACATTTGACTCCATGGTGACATCTGCAGTGCGTGACAGCTTGAGTCTTGACTTTGATTATGTGACACTTTGAGTCTTTGCACAAATAACTGTTAACTATGGACATTGATAATACCTGGACATTTGAAGCTGATATCTGGAACAAAAGACTGTAATGTATATATTTGTATAAATTGATCGTACCATAATGAAGTGCTACCCAAATGT
>JAMKCH010085218.1:0-44116 GCA_023653785.1 Ophioderma brevispina
GTTTACATTTTGAGTAATAAATAGATTTGCTTAGTAGAAAATATTAAACATCAGATTTCTCAAAAGCAGTATTACAGCAGAATTAAAGAAATTCTTTAATATTTCTTTTAGTGTTGAGTTACGTCCTTTTGATTCTCAACCCTCGATTTGTAAATTCAATATCAAGTTATGAAGTTTAAAAACATATGGATTCTAAATATAATTTTACATTGTCCTGCAACTAAATTTGAATTTATGTCACGCATGTCGCAAGAATATAGGCTGATGATTTGTATGTCAAAGCCCAATGGCCTTCCGAACAAAGCATGTGAAGTCCAAATAATTAAAATTTTATTACAGTAAAAAACAGAAACTTTGGGTGAATGTACACATTTGAACTCTTATAGAATGTTCGAGCCACTGATAGACACATAAACACACCTGCATATACATACAAAGAGGAATTTCTAGAGTACATATTGTGTGTATCAAGTTTTACAACATAAGCATTCTAAATGTATAATTTTAAATTGTCCTGCTGCTAAATATGGATTTACGTCGCGTGTATCGCACGCATATGAGGAATAATTTGCTCGTCAAAACCGAGTGGCCTTCTAAACAAAGCATGTAAAGTTTAAGTGATTTAAATGTTCACGGTTGCAGTCCTATAAGAATGTTCATGACAATGACAGACACATAAACACACCCAACATATATTAAAAGAGGAATAGGAGAATGCATGCAATGTCAACTACAAGAGGTCAGGTCAGATTTCCTTTGAGGGCCTGCTACTGGTATCCTGGTAACCAGTACTAACTGTCCCAGAGCTGAGTTGTTGTTGGCTAAACCGTCACCCCCATCGGGTTTCTACGGAAATCTGATGAGGAGGGTAGCTGGTTACCCTGGTAGAATGAAAAAGAAGATCTCAAGGGCATCAGCTCTGGAGAGCTAATGGCGGCCATCCAGCACATGGTGCCTTGCATGGTGGGTGTAGTTGCCCAAATGCTAGGCGTGGTTGCCCAAAACTGTGGATTGCGTCAGGAAGGGCATTCGGTCAATTACCTTTTGCTCCAATAAACCCTCACACAGCAGTATTGCCGAGTATGAGGTGAATCCAGCCACCCCCGGAAACAAAACCGTGTTTAAATCTTTGCTTTAACTAACTTCATTAAACATGTAAAATGACTCTTCCAATGAAATAAAAATCAGAATGCCATACTCAGTCCTGCAAAAACTCCAGATGATATGGAGATGGATATCACATCAAACAAAACTCAATCTCATGAATACCCTTGTAATGTCTACCCAGTTCTCCTATATGGTTTAGAAGTTTGGAACATATCAATTAAGAAGAAATCTACTGCCAGCAACCAACAAGTCGTTCGTTCCGTTAGAGTTAGGTGGGTGATGCATCTAACTTTGTTTTTTTTTACACTGGGGTTTTCTCTGTGGTGCCAGTCTATGTCATGAAGAACCATCATTCCTCAAGGGAGAAATAACATCTGCTCTTATGCACCCATAATCTGTGTTAAGAGAATGAATTATACCTTTCCTGATCTTTGACCTAACAAATCCAATTCAATTTCAATGGTGTGACCCGATACATGCTTAATTCGCTTAACTGGGATTGGGTGCAGGTGATGAGGTGATTTGATGGTGTTTGCAGGGGTGAAAAATCAGAGCCAAAAGGTGCCAAAGTGTTTAGAAAAGGTGAAGATGAAACAAATCCAAACTAATAATTTGAAGAGGATTTTTGCATATTTTTTCTTCTGCCAGGCAGAAGATTAATTAATCCTGAATTGACCCAAACCCTCATGCAGTGCGAACTCAGTTCTATTGTGTGCTATACAATCCATCCATTGTTTACCCGTCTCAGCGTAATGATTAATGTCTGCTGAGTTCACGAGTAGTATTTTCCATGCATGGCCATGGTCAGTGATATACATACCTACTTGAAACCACTAGTGATAGTGACATTCCCGGCTTTGCAATAAATGAGACTAGTCCTAATAAAGGTAGCTATGTAACAGTTTTCGATTGGTTGGTAAGATGCAAATTTGGCTTGACACATTAAAGGTAGAATGCTTCTATAGCCCATTTATATCCAAACAATAAGTTAACTTCCAATGTTATAATATACAATTGTGGTAAGAAAACATTGTTTGTATGATTATTGTAACACTGATAGCATGAACATTATTAAGCAGGGACAATTATTTAGTTTGTGGTAAACAGGCACAAATTTTGTACACAGTGTATGACAGGTATTACTTCACAATAGTGATTTGGCCGTTGCACTGGATATAGAAGTTCCCTTTAAAAGGGAAGTATGGTAACCTGAAGTTTGGTGTTCCATGCAAAGCGATTTCTACTTCAAAACAATACCAGATTTATCAGAAAATTAACATGAAAACTGAATGTCTTTTGTTCACAAATACAGGGTGATCATTATGATTGATGCCTTGCAGTATTCATTAGAAGTATAGTGTTACAAAAACTCAATTTGTTTTCATTTCACAAAATGTGCCATAAAATGCAGAAGATTGTTCCTTTAAGGACTCGTCTTTGTTTTAACTCATACGTTCGATTAAACTCACTGAGGATTTGGCAAGCAATTGCATTTGTGTTTGCTGGAGCCACCCAAATCAACTTGTTCCTCTGTATGAGCAACTGGCCTTTGATCGTGGAATTGCAATATTAAAGGAATTTACACAGCTTTTTCAGTCTAATTTTGATCAAACCTGATATTCAGAGTATATGTTCCAAATTTCGCAAACTGAAACCAAAAAAAGGCTACTCCGCCCATGGTATTAACATCCACTTGATTCTTTCATGTGTAACCTGACACAAACACAATAAAGCATTTTAAGGCATGACAGATTTGATAGAAAATTGTATTCATAAAAATTAACTACATTAGATGACATGTCGTTGTAACACACTTGGAATTGTTCGCATCGGAGAGGTGTTTAGACTCGATTGTGTGATTTCCTTTCTTAATAGTTGTCATTTTAGATGTGGGTCCCTTAGTAGTAGTGTAGTGGTGTGGATGTTGTAATTGTTTGGGTTCTGGTGGTGTTGAGGCATCGTTGGCGATGGGTAGGGGTAGGACTGTCACAGTGCGATCTTGGGTGGTCCTTACCTCTGTGCCTTGACCTTACAGCTGTTACATTAAAAAATCTGTAGGTGGTACTTGGAGTCAATGACTGGACATAGGCTGTGATCACAGATGATACTGGTGTAATAGTCACAACCACCTGTGATGTGTCCATGTTATATACCTTGTACGCAATTACAGGTCCATCTCCTCTGTCAGTATTTGAATCCCAGGCATGCCACTGTAATGCCACCCATGCAGTTTGTCTGTCAAATACTGATGGTGCCTTGCTCAACACTGGAAGAACTGTAAGGAGTTTAAAAAATTAAACATTTCTTCCACATTGTTTTCGTTTCATTAATCATACACCCCATTGGATCATCTTTCCATTCTAATTATGCGGTTAATTCCAACTAATTTTGAAAGCTGTGTTATAGTTAAATTACATCAAGTGGCATATACTGCTCATATGAAAAAAAATATTGGTAAAATTAAAAAAAACACCTCACTTCCTGCTTTATCAATTACGTATTTTTTTTAAAAAGTAGAAAAATCAGACCAAGTGACATATTTCTTATGCAGGACATTAACAGGTAGCGGTAATTGAAAGGTGCAAACCAAATACAGAATACAATAATTACAGCAGAAGGTACAATTTATCTGAACTCCATGAACAGAATGAATACACCTTTACTTAATCAACAAAGTTGTGCTGGTTACAAGTATATCATGAGTTTCATGGAATAAAAATATGATTTTTTGCATGTCTGTAATAAATACAGGTACCCTAATATACCCCTAATAAGGATAAAATCTGATACTTTAGTCATTATTGTCCGTACAGACACTAACTACAATGCATAAGTGAATGGAAATGCAAATCTTTGAACACTGTCATTTTCTTGTTTTTCTGCCAATTCTTCAGTTGAAAAAGAGTATCTTATGAGAATTCTACATACTAATCCTTCACTTTTAAGCTATTTATGCAAAATTTGAAATATTTTGATTCTTTTGGATGGATCACTGATAGTGTCTTTAAGTTGAAAATTGATGTTTTGCTCAAATTATTTTGTCAGAATCCCCAAAATAGATGCCTTTGCATGGTCGATAAATAATAGCAAAAGGGAAATATACGTCAATATTATGCTAAATTTCATAAGGACTTGAATTTTGCAGAAATGTTATTGTTGGGATTTCCAAAAGGACATGTGAAATGCCATTGTATTACTAGTTTGAGATGCTCAATACCAGGAAGTGCAACTGCTTGTAATGTTATTTAATTTTTACTGAAGCATGCCGCAACAGTGGTACAATGTCCTTTCTTATATGCTTTCCACCCAATACAATTTCTGAAAAATTGAAGCCCTTCGGAATTTAGCACAGTATTTTCCTTTTGCCTTTATTTATTGACCATACAAAAAAGCATCTATGTCTGTGGATTTCTGACAAAATGCTTTGAAAAGATTATTGCTTTTCAAAGTCATCTCTAAAATTTTAAAAGTCCACAGATCCATGACAAAAATTCAGCTGAGATCAAAATGGTTGCCAGATTTATTTTTAGCAGCCAAGCCTTTGGAACCTTACTCATTTCTAAGGGTCATTTCTAAGGGTCATTTTTTCTGGGACTTTTAGTTATGTCTGGAGGTATTTTTTTTGGGAAAATGGGACCCATGTCTAAGGATTCTCATAAAAAAACGACCCAAAGGAGCCAATCATCCCCGTATACCTTTAGTATGTAGGTAACCCTCCCCCGCATAGAATCTACTCATATTTAAAAATTGGTCATTTGTCCACCCCCATTGCTATAGTGGATACCGATCATTTCTGATTTTTAATAGAGGGGACATTTTAAGCACTTTTACAAAGTAATGTTCTGACCTCTAGATGATATCCGATTTCATCTTTCACCCGATGTGATCTAGAACAACACCAAGTGAATCATTATGTCTAAGTTTGTTTGATACAAATTAATGTTTGTGAATGAATTGAACAAAAAGGTAATTTTAACATTTTTTAAGGTTCAAATATTAAAAGGATATGTGATGCACATCCTTGTCACCCTGACTTACCCCAAGAAAGTTGAGATTTTTGTATCATCTTGCATACATATTTGAACTGCAAGATTTACAATTTTTATATTTTCTGTCCATAAAGTCAAATAAATTATGGGTTGTATCCAACAGTTGTCTTGCCAATTAAGTCATGCATCACTTTGTGAGATGGAATATAGCCCAATATTATTTTTTACAGATATTCCGTATATGAATCAATGTAAATGTGACGTGATGTGACATGACTGTTAGATACAAACCGAAATTACAACACAATAATAATAATAATAATACACTGGCTTTTATAAAGTGCCATTTCATCAAGACCACAGCGCGGCTGTTGCCTATTATTATTATTATTACGCTGCCATCAGGAAATCAATTCGTTTCACATAGTGGCCTATGGGATACTGATTAAAGCATTTGCAAATAACAAAAAAGCACAAGAGCAGAATCTACTGAAATTTTAGGAATAATTTTTCATATGAGGGAGAATCCCCTGACGTGGGAGCATGTCAGCAAAAACACCCGATTACAAATTTTAAAAGCAGACTCAAAGATTTCAAAACATATATTTTGTTTATATTAATTTTAAAAAAATAGTCAACTTAAATTAAAGAGAGACATCCAAATTGCTCAATCCCAAAGTAAAAGATGAGCTGGATATTTCCTTTTGATGCAGGAAATCTTTAGGTGTAGTACAGCAATCCCATATGATACTGTGTAAAATAACAATTCTGGATTTGGAATTTGATTACTGTTATATTGGCCTCTTTTTTTGATCAAAAATATTTTATATCTCAATTTTATTTGAGAAAAGATTTCTTACGGGAAAAGTACTTTGTTTATGGTAAAGAAAAGAGCAGGGGATTCCTTAGTGCTATGTTGAGATATGCACCTGTTATTTACTACTAGATAGATTGCACAATAGGGGAAATGGGAATTCCCCAAGATGTAAATTAGAAACTGAGTCAACTTATTTATGCATTGAGATCAAAACATTGCAAAATCTGGGGATTCCCCCATGAAGTTATAAATGTGAAATGGTGCAATTCAGATGATGCAATTTTTGTGGAATCTGATTTGACAGTGCTAGGTTATGTTTATGCATGATGATGATGTAATTATTATTGTTAGAAAGGGGAATCTAGCTGGGAGAAGTTAAATACTTGTGACTGAAAGACTCAGGGGCCAGCAGTTGTAATCAGTTGAAGAATTACTATTTACTCTCAACAAATCCAAAACATCTTTATATACCCCTTGACGAGTTAAATGGAGACTGTGCCACTAAAATTAAATTTGATGAAAACTCACAACTGAAATTACTGCTGATAACGTACAATAAACATGGTAAATGGCAGCCATTTTGAGCTAATAAACCACATTCCCATGGCACAGTTCAATAGCTTTCATTCACCAGTGCATTTAGCAAATACACCCCGTTTCTTATGATACCCAGAACATGCATGGTCAGCTGTTGTTAAAGCAATATTGGCACATTTTTTGAAGAGCGCCCCCAATTTTCAAAATTTGATATTTTTGCACAGTTACGTTGGTAATTGTCTAGGAAACTATACCTGCGAACGAGAATGCTAAAAAATGCGTATTTATCACAAAATAAGCAATTTTGTAATTATAATTTGGATCCCAGATTGGACTTAACGGCAGAGCTGGAAATGCTACGTTTATGTCCGTCCATGATGAAATAGTGCCACCTCGAGAAAATAACCTCTAACTTGACTTGACTATTAAAACAACTAATGGATGAGCGTAGACACGTACATGGCGCTTTTCCCGGCTATTTCACATTGGAAGGCCGTTTCCAGCAGCCGTTGAATTATTATCGGGGATCCCCGATAATAATTATTCTAGTACAAAATTCCTTCATTTGTGACACATAGACATTTTGAGCTTAACCATTCACAGGTATAGTTTACTAGCCAGTTACCAATTCAACCGTGTAAAAATCTCAAAATTTTTGAAAAATTGGGGGCGCCCTTCAAAAAAATGTGCTAATATTGCTTTAACGGGTGCACATCCAGCCCTCACCCAGCCCTCACTCAGCCCTTGGTAGATTAGCATGCCTTGCCTCATAGTGATTGGGGAGGTCAAACATGAATGATTGAATAGTTATGCTCTTCTTTTCTATTTTATGCACCCTCGATGCAGAAATTGTTTAAAATGAGCCCTCCCCCCAATAATGGGAAAGCCGCTTACAGGGTAGATAGATATTAGCAATACACATCAGTATAATAAGTCTCTTTCCCGCACTCTAAAAGTGCCATTTTCTTCAAAAAGTTCGGATCAGAAAACTTCGCATTTAAAGGTATATGGTTTGTAAAAATGGGTACCAGATAACGCAATATCAAAACTGAGGGCGCTTCTCTTTGCTTATAGCCTGCCAGGTCCTTTTAGATTTGTCATAACTTTTATCAACAAATGTGTCTATTACATGAATATCACAAACTCGTACCCATTGATTATTAAACCACAAAGGTTTTTGTGTGTTTAATGCCATGATCCATACGGTCATCTGCCAAATACAGGGTGACCAAATAAAAAGTGAACCCATTTTGGGCCGCCATTTTGACATACTTCCAGAAGGTTATTTTCGTTTTTTACTAAACTATAGGTAGTCTAATGTACCTGGTGAAAAAAATTTGTAAAAAAAGATTCAAGATTAAGTCTGGGCCTATTTTAACAAAATGGCAGAAATTTAATTTTATCCATGGGTTGAGCATATTGACAATTACTATAGGAGCTGCCCTAATATTGTAATGCTTCGAGGAGAAACATCCATGATAAATATTGGAAGAAAATGTCACTTCAAGCAACATTGCATAACATCTAGGAGACTTTAATGATTAAGCACACCGTTGCATAACATAGGCGGCGCGGCACTGGCACATTTTCAGAAAATATCAAATTTCTTCAAATTGCTCGCAAATGATAGTCTATGCCATTGGAAGAATAGAGATATATTTTACAAATAAAAATAACATACCCAAAACAGGGACATAAGAGGCTAAAGACATCCAGGTAATTTGTAGGCTAGCTGTTTTAGTTTGTTGTACAACTTTAAATCAACAAATGTGTCTATTACATGAATATCATAGACTCGTACTCATTGATATTAAAACCACAAAGGTCACAGACCGGTCAAAGAAGGTGTATGCTGTGAGAATCAACTCTTCCGTGTGTTTTCTTGCGTTACACACCATTTCCAGGTCGTCTGAATTAATGTTGCCAACAACATTAATTATAAAATCGTTCTGTTTACCCATAATAGACAAGACGAGATTCATGAAAAGAAACTTCATGAGGCATTTTTTAGTAGAAGCATTTGAAACATTGTTTCTAGACTGATTTTTCGTGCTGGTCACGAATATACCGGTTGCTTTGCTGTATTTTGAGTGCAAAGGGGTCAGAATTCAAGAAATTCAAAATGGCCGCCAAAATATCACTAAAATTATGTGAAAAGATATAAATTCGTAATTTTCCACAATTAACAAACATTAAACCTACTCTATAGTAGTATAGTATATTAACATTAATTGCTAATCATAAAATCTAGCCTCAAAGGGGTAAAATTGGACCAAATTCAAGATGGCCGCCAAAATATCATACAAAACTTAACAACTTAACTTTAGGCATACAATCCCACAATAAGTCAGTGTTATTACACACACTGTCTCTTGAAGGTGAGTATATTGGTATTACTACCAACTTCTTAGCTTAAGTTGTAGCCCAATTAGGGGTAAATGTTGATCAAATTCAAAATGGCCGCTTAAATATCATAGATCTAATGTATAAGTCTAAACCAGGATTGTAAAAAGTTACTTCACTACCTGTTTTAGTATATGTGTTTGATACAACTTTCTTGACTTATATTTTGGTATGCCAGTTACCTTTCTGGTTTTGAGTGCATAGGGACCAAAAATTTACAAAATGGTCACAAAAATACAATATTTATCACTGAGATGTCAAAAGGTGAGGTATTAGTTTGCATACTAGTCGTCTGCACCAGAAAAGTATTGTTTGAGCAAGTTCAAAGACTGACAAGATAAGTGCTTTTATGTGCTTCTTTACTACATGATTTCCATTTCTCGTACTTGGATAGATACAAGAGAAGTATATGTTTGTAAGTCATGATTTTATGTATGCAAAGTAAAATTATAAACTAGAATGCCTGGATCTGGTTGCCTATATGAGTTGTCTTTCTTTCGAAAGGACTTACAAATGCATTTTAAAAACCCAATAGCATATCTCCCGATATCAGAATTACTGTTATTCCATAATTAAGTGAAGGAAAATATGGAGCCATTAAATGCTATTTATCCTTTCGGATTTACTTTTGAGAACTAAGCTGAGCAACGTACATTCCAAAAATGAGATCGGCATGCCTCAATTTCAGTAAACTAAGACTACAAGAAACATTTATGTTCTAACCTTTCGACTAAGCAAAATGAATACGAGTTCTAAGAAGTGCTGACACCATCACTGTAAAACTACTTATATTTTTTTTATCTTTAAACCTCAAAGTATTACTTCAAATTTTGAAGTAAGTTTTGAGTACATTCCACAAATTTCATGTGTTTTAAGTAATGCTCTTTGTTTTTAGTGCAGTTGGACTAATTTTTGAATCTCTAATTGAAACAATTACTGAAATTACATGCAGTCGCTGATTTAGCTGTCGACAACATCACCATGTTTGGTGTCCTGTTTTATTTTCGTTTTGTGTCGTTCCTACTTGTGTTTGCCAACTATGTGTTGTATCAGAGTGATCGTGAGTATTTACAGAACAATTTGAAACATGGAAATGGACACAATTTGACTCGGGAGAATCATAAAAACAGCGGGAAATTTGAACACAACATTTGTAATGTGAGCTATGACTACGTGTACGGAAACGCCATCGTTCAACCTATTGGCTGTTTTGATCCAGGCATCTATCAGTGTGATCAATTACCCGGTTTGAGTCAAGTACCCGTAGCAAGCCATGCACTCATACCAGAGCAATCATGCATATCGAGTCAAGAATCCGCATTAAGCCAAGCATGTACATCCAAGCACGTTAAAACTTTCTCCCGTGAGGATTTATTGGCGTTGCGTAACAACATCTATTCAAACTCAAATGATCATCATGAAAAATTTCAGTGGTTAAAACGCTATGAACGTCGTAGAGCACGCAGAGGGGGCACACATATCCTTAGACATATTCCAATTGTTTCTCCTCGCAATTCTAATGCAGCTCCCACAATGCAACGGGGAATTAATTTTGCCAATTTGAGAAAATTAACCAAGGCTTACAACGGAAACAAACAATCACTTCCAACTCTGCTTATGTGTAATCCGTGTTCTTTAAATAACAAGATGGATGAATTTCAAATACTTATGAATGATAATTTGGTTGATATTGCGTGTATTTCCGAGACATGGTTTAAACCAGATGTCCCTAAAGATCATTTGCAAATTGAAGATTACTGTTTATTTTCTAGACCAAGGAGAGATCGGCTTCATGGAGGAGTTGCCATGTATGTGCGCGAATCTCTCCATGCAAAACTTGCTGAAATTGAGATTCCTGAAAGTCTAGAACTTATATGGGTTTACATGAGACCATCATTTCTTCCACGTAGTACAACGTGTCTGTACTATTGCGTTATATATTCTCCTCCTGATGATCCAAATGAAACCTTGTTACTTGATCATTTGCAACAGTCCATTGATATAATAACAACTAAGTATCCTGATGCAGGTGTTACGATTGCAGGGGATGTTAATCACCTTGATATTAGTCAATTAACTATTGGTAAATTTTGCCAGGTTGTTGATAAACCAACTAGAGGAACAGCGATTCTGGATAAAATTATCACTAATGTTTCTGACCAATATTTAACTCCTGACATTCTACCATCGATTGGTCGCAGTGATCATTATAATGTCTTGTGGAAACCATTGCCAAAATTACAATTGACTAACAAATCTGTAAAGAGGACTATAAGACCACTAAGAGCCTCTTCCATGCGTTCTTTTGGTCAATGGATTACGAAGCACGATTGGTCTGAAATTCTTGAGGCGCCCGATACTCAAAGTAAATGCGACATTATGTACGATTATCTAAATAAAGCTATCAGTGATCATTTTCCAACAAGATCTGTCAAATTACATGCACTAGATAAACCTTGGGTTACTGATGAAATCAAAAGGTTGATCAAATTGCGGCAGAAATTATTTACTGCTGGTAATGTAAGGTGGAAAGTAGTAAGGAATAAGATAATCCGTAAAATTTCAGCCGCAAAGAAAGACTATTATCATACTCGTGTCCAAAACTTTAAAAATAAAAACCCCGCTTCATGGTATCGTGAAATTAAATTTATGGCTACTGGTAGTAAACCTAACCCAACAATTGCTCCCCAACAGGTGTCGATCCTGCAGATTATGATGAAGTTGCTAACAGTATCAATAAGAACTTTTGCTCAGTTGCTGAAAATATGCCAGTTTTGGATTTATCCTCCCTTCCATCTTACCTCCCGGCACCTGACCTCTGTCCTACCATTTATGAATGGGAAGTTTATGACAAGTTAAAAAGGTTAAACAGGCGTAAAGCAGGGGGTCCAGATGGCATTCCAGCTGCCATAATCCGCGAATTTGCGTATGAGCTCAGTAAACCACTCACAAATCTCCTCAATAGTTCTTACCAAACTGGGGTAGTTCCTTCCATATGTAAAAAGGCTGTGGTAATTCCCTTGCCTAAAAGTACTCTCCCATCTTGCAACCAATTACGCCCGGTATCATTAACAGATCATTTTGCCAAATTGGCAGAAACGTTTGTTACAGAATGGATTCTGTCTGATATCGAGGATAAGTTAGATCATAATCAGTATGGTAATCGTAAGGGAGTGTCAAAATGTCACTACCTGGTCAAACTCATCAACAATTTATGTTCTCATGCTGATATTCCAAGGAGTCAAAGTTCCATTGTTATAACAGATTTTAGCAAGGCTTTTGATTTAATAAACCATAATATTGTTATTAAAGATCTTCTGGACTTAGGCGCACGACCATCAGTGATTCCATGGGTGTGCAGTTTTTTGAAAAGATCCCAATGCGTTCGGTACAAAAACCGACTTTCTGAATATATCATGCTTAAAGGTGGTTTACCTCAGGGAACAAAATTTGGTCCCTTGGGGTTTCTTGCTAATTCAACAGTGCTATGCACACGGATCTCTCCGAGGGCCGTATCCTGAGCCTTAAATATGTTGATGATATGACTATTGTTGAAAATATCCGCAGTAGTACTAGTAGCAATATGTTTATGCAAAACACCCTGGATGAATTTAGTCAATGGGCTAATGACAATGATATGAAACTGAATCCAGATAAGTGTGTTAACATGACTGAGTTTCTTGAAAAATCCCCTGCAGGTGCCACGGTTACAAATTTGTTCAAAAGATTTAAAGATCATCGATAAAGTAAAAATACTGGGTGTTACTATCAGGTCCGATTTGAAATGGGACAACCATATATCAGAAGTATATTGCAAAGCAAATAACAAGCTGTACATGTTAAAGTTGCTTAAGAAATTAAAGCTCTCAGTTGATGACTTGTTAACTATTTATAGAGGGTATGTACGCCCTCTACTTGAATAAGCTGTTCCTGTTTGGAATGCTGGTTTAACTGCATATCAAATTCATTTAACTCAGAAAAGAGCACTTAGAATAATTTTAGGCTTTGACTACCTTAATTACTCACATGCTCTTGAGCAATGCAATCTTCTTAGTGTTGTAGCTCGCAGGGAAAATATTTGCTACAAGTTTGCCCTAGGTTTATATAATTCAACAATGTTTAGAGATTGGTTACCAAAACAGGTTAAAGACAAGGTGCAATATTCACTAAGAAATAGTAAGAAGCTATTGAAGATCAAGTGCAGAACAAATCGTTATAAAAATAGTGCTATACCCTATTTGGTTGATCTTTTGAATAATTTGACTTTTTAATTAACGTCTTAAAACCTTAGTTGGCTGTGCCTAATTTTATGTTTTGTGTTTTAGCGAACAAATTCAGTTATAGGTTATATATTCCATTGTTAGTTTGTGCGTGAGTTGGATATGTAAATATATGGATATGAATTTAATATGGGCTTTTCTGTGAATGATTTATTAAGTTTTGTGGGGATTGAAAAATTAGTATTGTGTTTGTGAGTGAGTGACTTAGGAGTGAGTGAGCGAGTGAGTGGGCGGGTGAGTGAGTGCATAAGTGAGTGAGTGAGTGAGTTAGTGATGATTGAGTGGGGTGGGTTGTTGGGTGGTGTGAGGTGAGTGAGTGAGTGCGTGAGTGAGTGAGTGTAGTGATGAATCGCGCGTGATTGTTCGTAGTTAATTTCAGTGCATAAATTTCTAAATTGTGTTTGAGAGTGGCAGTGCAGATACTGGTGAGTTTATAGTGCAATCACATTTGGTGGATTCTACGGTGTGCAATAAGTTAATAATTCCTTTTATAACCTTAATTTAAATTTTCATGGTAGCTATGTTCGCTTGATATTTGTATGTTTATAGGTTTGTTTTAAGGTTGTTTAGATACACGCGTTTTTAGATCTGTATCTTGCTGTAAATTTGCCTTATGGCTACAAATGCATTGTTTAATAAACCTAACATGAAATGAAAAAATGAAAATCAAATCAGTAACTAATGCGAAACACTTTTTTTGTTAGAATTCCAACAATCTATAGATTTCTTTCGAATTGAGCCAAGAAATATACCGCTTTCCTTAAAAAACCTAACCTAAATATGAGTAATTAGTTTTTCAAAGCAACCCAGGTCTCGATTGTCCTTATTCGTTCTTTACGACGGGTTGTAATTGCATGACTTACCTTAATAAACTTGTGTAAGTTAACAAGTATACATGCATTTAATTGAATTCACCGAGTCAACTAAAGAGGAATCTGTTTCAATGAGAATTCATTCAAAAAAACCATTCCACCTTGTATTCATTCTCCCGAATATAACTCTACATTGCGTCTTATATGATCATTACCCCTAAATAGCATTGTGGAGATATTATTTTTGACACTTTTTTGCAGCAAATATAATTTTTTTAATAGAGACGCTCAAAAAAATCACAATACATCATTGTTCTGATTGCATATTCCAGATATCCATTTTATATTAAGAGCACAAATTTGATATTCCGAATTAGGCATATTCCAACCACCATTATATTCCACATATCACATATTGGTTTCTCTTTTTCTCACAGTTTGAACCCCGAAGAAAATTATCTGTGCATTGACCTTTTTAATATGTAGTGAGTTCCAAGCAAATAGGAAATGTGAGATGTCAGTTTTTGTGACCGTATTAATTGCCAAAATAGGAGTTTTCTTTCTTTCCACCATTTAAATGTTTTCCAATACTGCTTTTTTGGTTTCCAATTGAGATCACCCGCTACTTTTTATCCAAATTGCCCCCCTCTGGCTCAAAAAAGCGGGAGTATATGGACCAAATATGCATTTTCATACTCATCTTTTTCGGGGAATTTTGACCAATGTTTAGCCTAAATTTGGGCAAAATTACTATAAATTCGGCAATTTCTGCATGCTACGAGCGCATGTTCTCAAGTTCATACTTCATTGGAGCCATCACCGGGACGACATATGAATTTTGCCCCCTCTGGTGGGGAAACTTGGAAATTTCTCCCCCTCTGGATCGACTGCATCGGTACGCCACTGACGTACATCTTAACCTGTATCATGCACACGTTTTTTTTTAATATTTGAGGTTAGTTTATTGCGGTCTTATATATAGGTCTACGGCATCTTCAAGCCACTAGCATTAACTATCACTAGTTTTGCAGTGGTAGTGTCAGCATTTAAAATATCCCAAATATTTCTTTTAATCGAAAGGTAAGACCATAATATATCTGACAGTTTTCGTTTACTGAAATTTAGGCATGCCAATCTCATTTTTTTTTGGAAAGTGTGTTGTAAGAAGAAGCCGATTGAACTCAACATTATCGTTCGGGACCAATCATTAATAATGGGAAAGGATAAGTATAACATTTAATCGTCTGACGTTTCCCTTCCCTTCCTACGGAGTATATTGGAAGATGCTGTTGGGCCTTTCCAAATGTCATTTACAAGTCATTTCGAAGGTCCAGACATTCTATTCTACAATGTATATTTTTCATACATAAAAGCAGGACCTACAGCTAGGCCTACAAAGTGACTATACACAAAATTTAACAAAGCATATCATAGAAGGCCTATGCCTCTTTCTTATTCTAAGACAACTAGAAATATAATGTCATTGCATTTAGATGTGCAATCACCTCAACTAGTCTTCCTTTCACTGAATACAGGTTTCCTCCATGTACCTGTCCTTTCTTTATGAAATAAATTTTGAATAAAAAAATCACATTTGAGGAAGTATGTGTTTTTCATTTTATTACGTCAGTATTTTGGCGGCCATTTTGAATTTTCTCCAATTTCTTTCATGGAGAAAGAACTTATGCTGGTAAGTTATCGGAAATATGCCCAGGTTCAAGGGACAGTATATAGAAGTAAGTCCGATAACTCTTAAAAGTAGATATACATTAATTTATCAAATATAAATATGAAATATGTTGGATTTGGCGGCCATTTTGATTTTTTTATATTTTGACCCCGTTGCACTCAAAATTCAGCAAAGCAACCGGCATTTTCGTAATCAGCACAAAAAATCAGTTTAGAAAAGTTGTTTGAAATGCTTCTACTAAAAAATGCCTGTACTTCCTTAATTAAGCATCTTTTTGAGAATCTCGTCTAGTCTATAAGTTTCTTAAATATTTTTTCACCGGTTACATTAGACTACCTATAGCTTAGTAATATTACCAGAAAACTGAAAATTACCTTCTGGAAGTATGTCAAAATGGCGGCTAAAAATGGGTTCACTTTTTAGTCACTTTTGGGTCACCCTGTATAATCATTCTGTTTAGCTATAAGGGTGCTCATTTGGGCTTAATCATTTCAGGTGAGGGTTAGTGCACTTACAAAACTGTGTGTGAAATTTCACCGCCCGTATCAATTGATGGCTGCTCATTAATGATGTTGTGTGACGTCATAATATTTGAGAAGCAGCCAGGTTGTTGAATCATTGGATATTGTATTTACATGTGTAGCAGCTGCAAAAATTTTCCCCACATGTGCAATCGTAAGAATAGGTGTAGCAAATAAACCAATCTATCATTGATAGCTACTTTCCTCGTCAAAATCGGAATTATGAGTGAAGCTTCCGAGGATTTACTGCATCGTTCCGTATCCATTTTTTTCTCTTTTTGGCTTTGATCGCTAGAGTTTGGCAAGTATATTATAATTTTTCCTTTTATCACTCTCACAAATCATGTCTGATCCATAGCGACCTTTTTATGGCCGAAATCCTGAATGTTTACCAATACTCGTACCATATTGACTTGCATGTGTTGTAATAAACTTTGTGGCTTTTCCATTATGCATAGATTCAACCCAACCCTTCAAAATTTTGAATGTTTCTTGCCATGGCGCCTGGTTGAAGAAGCCCCGATCAGGGAGATGTCTTGCACACGGCACGCTATGAAATGCTCATGAATTATTCTTGATATTCGTCCTAGCTGAGTCCCCTGCCCTCACTCATAACTAACAAACGTTGCGGATAAGTACATACGTTTCAAAGACTGAAGGATTTAGCGGATCCGTGAACACATTTCATCATATGGCTTCAAGGGATGTTTTCATCGTGTAATGTATATAAACGCGTTACAACATTGCAAAATATCAATTTTTGGAAAATCTGAGGGTGCACTATTTCCAATATACCCAGTTTTCTCTTTAATAATTTGCTATACAGCCAGATTCTTACATATATCTCTTTAATGTAACGAGAAATTCCTTCTTCTGGAGTGATTTTAGAGTGTCAGAATAATTGAAACTCCAAACAAGTGAGATAACTCACTCTTTCAGAGCGAATTTTCACTCTTAACATGAGAGAGCAGCTTGTAGTGCAGCTACTATGCATTTACTGGAAGGGCACCAGTACAAACTTAGTCCAGTTGCAATGGCCATCAACCATAGGTTCTTCGCAAGTCCATCAGTTAGTAGATTTACATGGAATGTCTTCACTGCAATACACCCGTTGGTTACTTTGAATTTGTCCACTTGATAAAAGAGAAGGTAGATATGGTGGTGGAAATACCACCAGCGTAGACACGGCACTGCATATCTTACTTGCAGCTATATACGAACTATTTGGTATACTGTAGACATAGCTACAAATTGAGGGCACGGTCATTGAAACCCTATTCCCTGTCATATGGTCCTAAGCAAGTACACAGACCGAAAGCCGGGAAGCCGCTTATAATAGTAAGCTGCTTTATAGTGCTCCTGCTCAATCCCAGACAGATGGTTATGTTAATAGCATAGCTACTGATAAATAAGGAAACAAAGGAAACTTGAAATCACAAAATAAACATAACAATTGCAAAAATGTATTTGTTGAAAAGTTCACTTAATAAAAAGCAGACTAGTGAAAAGTCCTAAAAGATTGCTTGAGATTATAACATATATGAAGAGATATCCAACCTTGCAAATCCATCATCCTTACAAATAGGAAGCAGAGAACATAAAACAATACCTACCGAATATATAACTTTCTTTGTTAGATTAGTTTTTATCTTTTTACTAGCATGGCAAATGTACAATATTTGGATCATTTTTTATCAGGGCCGTTTATCAAGTCCACAAACATTTGGATAGGCCCTGTCATAGATGGACATTAGACTGAGGCCTCACTCAAACGGGTGAGTTTCCTCTCTCATAATTTATTATAGACTTTCCCTGGGCAACTATAACACTTGAATTTGCTGAATGAATCATCAAACATCAAATACCTATAAACATGCACTTTGGATTCCAAATGGAATATATACCAGAATATTGAAAATTAAACTGGGTACTAAATACCATGCATACAGGTCAAGAGCTAAACAACCACAACAGCCACTCGGATATGGTGCAGACACTGCTGCGCACACCTGTATCTATGCTGCAGAAAAAATTGATTCCTCGTCGACCAATGTATGTCTATTGGTTCGATACCAACTGGCAGATGTACCATCAATTGGCATGTAGCTAAACCTTCATTTATGAATAACATGCCCTGTGGTTTGAAAATTGAAATCATGTCAATTTGAATCCTAGATAATTTGCTCTTTGGCTTATATAAAAACACAGGAGTGTAATTATTTTTTTTGTTTAATAATTTGAAACTATATGGCATAATCACAGATCCTTTTATAATAAGAATATGCATGACTATTTTCCACAATTTACCTAAACCCTAAAATTAATTCCGAAGATGCCATAAGTGATCCATACCCTAATACTCAGGTGTAACTAATGCATATGCTGACTGGCTCCTTTGCACAGAGCAAGTGAATCTGGGGTTGCATTGTGGGTTTGCTTCAAAACAACGAACAAAAACTGTCCCGTAGCTTACTCCCACTTGATTTGCATTACGAACCACTGGTATCCTCTCTATGTAATGATCCTCCCAATCTGACCATCACCTCACCTGGTATGTCTGAATCACTGTGACAATACATGTTACACTCACTGGCTGATTAACATTTGAAGTACTGTAATTGATACATACCATAATACTCAGGTGTAATTGATGCAGATGCTGTCCGGCTTCCCTCCTTTGCAACAGAGCATGAGACCCATTGCCTGTTGGAGGTTTTTGCTTCAAAACTAACGAACAAAAACCTGCTCCATGGATGAAATCCGGTTTGATTTGCATATACAAAACTATTGGTATCCTCTATGTACTGATGCAATCTGACATCATCTTCACTTGGTACTTCCTGGATCACCTGTGATAAACACATGTTACTCTCCACTGGTTGATTAAGGGTTGGTCTTCCATATTTCACTCACAACTCCTGAAAAACAGTCATGGCTATTGAAAAAAACACTTATAATAATAAGATTAAGATTAAAATTCCAAAATTAAATCTTTAAAAAAAGTCTAAAGCAGTCAATTATGCTGAATGTCCAAGTGGATTTTACTTATCTCTCTCGTATGATGTTTTGAAAAATGTTAAGGAATTTTTGCACATTATCTTCAATATGAATATGATGCAGTTTAATTCGTTTTTGACATGTGGCAATGAGGAGATATTGAAATGTTAAATATTTGTGAATGAGAATGATAGTTTAAACAATGTGATATTGGCAATATGTTTCAAATAATGCGTTTGTATTGAAAGTGTATTTTGGAATATTATCACAAGTCCATATAATGTGTGGCATGGCAGAAGCTTTGTCCATTTTAGTGGGTAATGCAGCAAATATTCCGCTTCCAATCACTTTGACATCCTACGATCCCAGATATAATCCGCAAAAATACATTGGTATGTAGATTTTCTTTTCTTTTTTTATAGAGACTAACAAATTTGGTAAGTTTTTTTTTTTTTTTTTTAATTTTTCTATTTTTGATATTTTCACTTTTTATACTTTGCATTGAGGAATATCAACAACACAAGTCCAAATTTTTGAGCTAAATTGCTTGTGGTTTGGATAATTTGAAGTAAAAAAACATATATATTCACAAGCCCCCGTAATGTTTTTTCTGTTTTGTAAATTTTGTTGTGGTTTTGTTTTGGTGTTTTTTGTTATTTGGTTGCTTTTGATAGTTTTTCTTATTTAACCAAAGTTTTAAATCCTGTTTGGGCCCCGTTAACGAGGTTGGCCGGATACACCTTGCCCTCAGCAAATACTGGATGCACAAGGATTTATTAGAGGCACAATATAATTGACCATAATCCCTTCCTACGGCCATCCCACATTTTACGGCGGTGGGCCTAGCTTTGGGCAACCACGCCCACCATGCAATGCAAGGACTGTTAATAGCCTCCGTTTTCTGATTAAACTTTTAAAAATATTACTTTCTCATTTTATTGAGAAAAGATTTCTCATGGGAAAAGCCTTTGTTTACTATAAAAGAGAGAAATTTTGATTTCCCTAGGAGTTTGTGTATGCGGCTGCACCTGTTTAGATTGCACAATAGGGGAAGTGGGGAATTCCCCAAGATTGTAAACTTAGTAACTTAGAACTTTTTTATGTTTTGAGATCAAAACATTGCAAGAACCTATGGAGTTCCCCCACAAAGTGATATATATGAAGTGGGATGTAATTTAGATTGTGAATCTGATTTGATGGTGCAAGGTCATGTTTTTCAATGAGATGATGTAATATTATTGGTGAAAGGGAATCTTATCTTGAGTAGTTAAATACTAATCACTGGAATACTCTCCTCTGCCTGCCAGCATCCACTAGTATAACAAGTAGCTATAAGATAGCTAGTTTTACTCTGCCTTAGGAAGCAGACCTGTATATAGTGCCAGGATTAATAATTCCATGTACAGAGTTGCTTGTAATTATTCTATCTACTGTCGGTCTTTGAAGGGAAGCAAAAGTGATGGGAATCAAAAAGGATTCCAAATTGTTGGCAGATAGACTCGTGGTGAGTATCTTGGACTAATATACTGTGATTTATTATCGTCGAGGGACTTAATTTAACTTGTCGTCTTGAACTGCTGTACACGATTACCTTCCAGGACTGAGAAGATTCCCTTTGGAATATATACCTGAGGAGTTTTGTATGAGCTTGTGCGCTGTCATTTTGGAGTCTTCGCTGTGAGGACTATCATCGTTGAACGGCAACGCTTCTTGTGGACATTAGTGGACATTCTTGAAGGACAACAAGTATACATGTAATCGTAAATTATGAGTGTAATTTTAGTAATTTTTTGGACATCCAATTCTTGAACAAAAGCAATTACAATTATTAAAATCTGTGTGTAACGTCTAGATCTGTGTGCACAAGTCTCACTAGTTGTGTTTGAAGGTATTTCTGACCTTAGGCGTCCACGAAAGACTCCATACCGAATTGGGGTCTCGTTTTCCCCGGGAATTGAATTGAGATAAATTTTGAAGCCTTTTTGTTACAGAAGTTATATAACCAAAAGTGTTATAATATTTACCATTTGTGCACATTTTCGCAGACAAAAAATTTTTGTGTGTTCTGTACTACCATTGCTATGTTTTTGGTTTCAAGTTTAGTAATTGTGTGTAGAGTACAATCACAATGGAGTTTGATCCAGAAGTGTTCATAGGGCAAATAACTTGGGAGAATTTTGAATGAGTCATTTAGGACTTGAGTCAAACATGCTATGAGAAATGCAAGTCAATCAAAATAATTTGATTGAAAAGTTTGGTTCAGAAGATGTTTTGGGCTAGTTTCATATTTGGAAAAGATTCAAGAGTTTCTGGAACAGTGCACTGGTGATGCCTTCAAGTTGAAGAGCGTGAATTCAAAAGAAACTAGAATTGAAGAAAATGGAAATAGAACAAAAGCAAAAAGAATAAATGCAAAATTAAATTAGACAAAAAAAATGGTAAATGTCAACCAAAGAAAAGGAATTGCAAATGCAAATTGAAAAGGACAAAGAATTGGAAAAGGAAAAATTACAAAATGAGACGAGACAAAAAGAGCTTGAAGCTCAATTAGAGTTAGAGAAATTGAGCAACATGCTAGCGCACAGACTCTTTCCAATCCCCTGGTTTTGATGTGGCGAAAAATATCCGCCTGGTTCCAAAATTTCAGAAACAAAAGTAGACAATACTTTCTTACAACACTTTGAGAAAAATTGCCAATAGTTTGAAATGGCCCAAGGATCTTGGACCTTGTTGCTACAGTCATTGTTCATTGGTAAGCCCTAGAAATATATTCGGCATGTCACTTAGACAGATGTACTGATTATGACGAGGTTAAAGCGGCACTGGCTCAAAGCATATGAATGGGTACCAGAGGCATATAGACAAAAATTCAGGTCTTGTCAGAAATTCAGGTCTTGTCAGACCCATGTTGAATTTGCCCGTGTAAAGGAACAAATGTTTATCGCTGTCGTCTCTCAAAGAAGGCCGGGCAAAATTTTGGTCAACTTAAGGGAGTTGATGTTATTGAAGAGTTCAAACGGTGTCTTCATCCAGATATTAAAACACATCTGGAGAAAACAAAAATTGACGTTGGCGTAAACATCCGTAAAGGCCGACGATGATGCTTGACACCAAATTAAGTCATACCCCCTAGTTAGGCCCTAGCCAAGAATTCCTAGGTACAACAAGTAACAACAAGCAGTCGGGTTTCTACAAAGCTCTCATGGTATCACTCAGGAGGGAAAATCCTTCCCAGTCAGGTTCCCATGAAAGGGGAGTAAAGACAGTAAATGGTGCTAATCAAAAGCATGGATGAACCCACATCACATTTCACATGCAATCACTGTAAGACTCCAGACACTACAAGTCACGGTGTTGGAGATACATTGCTATCCACCCAAAATGGAGGGAGCCAAAAGTGAGTCAAAACCAATAGGTTGTGCAGTACTTTGAGGTCAAAGTTTTTCATTCTTTCTGTTCAAGAAACAAGAAATCCCACAAAAGGGAATTGACACAGAAAAAGTAAGGATGACTTTAAGCCTTTTGTTTTGGAGGATTTGTGTCACTTTCAGATGATAATTTAGATCCAAAACCCATTAGAATCATGCGGGACCCGTGCGAGGCGCAGTCCATGATATTGGCAGATACCACTTCCATATTGAATTGAGAGTTCCACAGGAACTAGGGCATTGATCAAGGGGATAGGTATGGATTGTATTATGTCCCTCTACCCAAATGAATTTGACAATCAGTACTTGGTCTCTGGAACTGTTCACAATTGGTGTTTAGACAAGAACTCCCAATTAAAGGGGTATCCATTTTGTTTTAGGAGTGGAATGATTTGGCAGGGGGGAAAAGTACCTCCCAGATCCCATAGTTCCCCCATGTGCCCCTGTACAGTGGATAAGTTTTATGATGAGGAATAGACATTTTCCCAGCATGTGCAGTAACGAGGTCAATGACCCGAAAAGCCTCACAGGAAACAGTGAGCAGGTGATAGTCAAATACCTCACACATATAGAAGAGCGTTGAAAGATACTTGGTCCAATTTGAGAGATACTTTTCTCTCTCAAAATAGAGGAATTTGGAGGTCATCTTCGCTCTTCATCAAGTGGAGACTAATTCCCAGTATTGAATCCCGCCCCTGTAGCACAAACCAAGGACAAGCTGGTACAATGAAAATCCGGCCGCTGAGCATGATAGATTAGGACTGTATAGGAGACCCTTTAAGCCATGACAACGCTGGTAAATGAGAGCAGCATAACGACCCAGCACTTAGGAAGTTACATGTAGGTGAGAGGGCATTGACGCAACTGGAAGCCGAGCAAATTCCTGTCATGTTTCTACAAGCAAAATGGGTTCCTCATGAGAAAATGGCGGCCACCCGAGATGCACTGGTATAGGAGGATGGAAGGTGTGCATCAAATTGTAGTGCCAAAGGTATACCATAAGGGAAAGTGATATGCATAGCCCATGATAGTCCCCATGGGAGACATTAGGTTTAAGAAAAAAAACACATGAACCAGAATTAGAGTCATTTTGGGGGCCTACATCCAGAAAAGATGTGTCTGAGGATTGTAAGACTTGTCACACAATGTCAAATGGTGGGCCAAGCCCAATCAAAATTCCTACTGCTCCCTTCCCTTGCAACCAATACCAGCATTTTGATGAGCCATTTAGTAGGTGTTAATAGATATTGCGTCGGACCACTCCCCAATGACCAAGTCAGGAAATCAGTATTTTACGGCCATCATGTGTGCTTCCACAGATTCCCTGAGGCTATACCCTTGATAAATATTAGGGCACCAAGTCTTGTGGGAAAGCTCTAACAAAGTTTTCACCCTCCGATAGGCCTTCCAAACAATTCAGTCTGATCAAAGGATCAAATTTCATGTCGGTTTTTCCAACAGTTATGGACAGTGTGGGAATTTCCAGTACAATTCGCTTCAGCCTACCACCCAAATCCCAGGGGTCTAGAAAGGTAAACCACCAAACATTAAACATGATCAACCCTATTGTTTTGAATTGAAGGGATTGGGATGAGGGATTTTCACTCCTGTTATTTGCTACCACGGGAGCTGTACAAGAGTCATTTAGATTTAGTCATTTGAGTGGGTTGGTCAGCAAAGTTAGTGGACCATTGAAACGACTGAAGAAGGGTGTGTGAAATCCTGATGTGAATTTGGTAGACTATGTGTCCTCCAATTCAGACACAGGCTCCAAAGAGCAACAGAACTTTGCCAGACAAAATCTCAAACAGATCCAGCCAAAATGAAACAGGTATGACAAGGTGCAAGGAGCAAGTATTCAGCGCCAGGGGGACAAAGTTCGCAGAGCACTTTTCCAATACACGGAATCCTTGCACCAGTATTCTGGACCATATGAGATTGACAACAAATTGGAGACCTGGACTATGTGATCAAAACACCAGGTAGACGTAAAAGTCGACATTATGTCACATAACATGCTCCAAGAGTAATAATGCAAGAGATCTGACATAAAGCCTGCATGACTGTGTAATGTCATCTAGAATTGATGTGTGTACAAATGAAGACATCACAGATTTTAGATTGGAACAAACAGCACTGTAACAACGAAATGGATTGGTGACCAATTCAAAGTCAACAGGGTACTTGAAGATTTCATTCGAGTTGGGAGAACATATTTCTGGAGGCACCTAGTGAGACATGTCCGAACCCATGACTAGATGTCGGGACTCTGACCTGTAAAGCAACATCAAAATAGGGCAGCTCGCATTACTTGTGGTGCAACATGGGACACACCCAGTGCTTATGTTCTTAATGAACTTAATTGGCTTCCACTTGCAAATAGCAAGTTTTTAACTGCAACTCTTAGACATATCAGTTCTTAATAACTGGCACCATTCTGTCTTAATGATCGTTTTTTCAATTCACTATACAACTATAATTTTCGCCGAAGTAAATACAATTCCCTCCTAACCAGAACGATTTACAAAAAACGCAGTATTTCTTAACCGTGGGGCCCTTGACTGGAACAAATAGATTATGAATTACCGAGTCATCTTCTCTAAACATTTTTAAATCTAAATTAAAAAATTGCAAACCTATGGCTCTTATAAGCTCACTTTTCACAATTTTACCAATACTGCTTTACATATGTAAACATGTACATTACCCAATTACAACCATGCCAAGTTTACTGTCCTTGGGTTTAACCATTTATGTTTAATATATGTCTAATTTTGCCTCACGCCTCAGTGAAAAAGCACTCTGTGATTTTGTCCGTGGCTAAAAAAGCTTGATTGATTGATCGATCGTTAGGGTGAATACCAATCAGTTGGAACATATCAGTAATGAGGTGAAATACATGTTCGACAATGGAAAAGTATAGCAAAGCAATAGTGATGGAGGTTCCCCATTTATTCTGGTTCCCAAACCGGATGGTTCATTCCGTTTTTGTCACAGATTTTCGAAAGTCAACCTCTTGTTCCAAAACTGACTCATATCCGATCCCACGTGATTGATGATTGATAGATAGAGTTGGAAATGCCAAATTTGGTTAGCAAATTTGATTTGTTGAAGTGGGTATTGGCAAGTTTCCCTCAACTGACCGTGCCGAAAATTTCACAGCCTTGTGTACGCCGATGGCCTAATACCAATACAAAAGAATGGCATTTGGTCTCAAAAATTCTGCCGCAACATTTCAGAGACTAGTGACAGAGTAGTTGCAGACATAGAAATTGTGAAGTCATATGTATATCAATGATCTCCTTGTGTACAGTGAAACATGAAGCACACATGAACATCTCCATCAATTGTTTGAGAAATTATCTCAGGCAGGTTTTAACTGTGAATCTGGTGACAAGTGATTTTGCCATGCAATGTTATCAACATACTTAGGGCAATTTGTAGACAGGGAGGGCAAAATTAGGCCAATCACTGCCAAAGTTGCAGCAATTGAGAAAATTCCCCACACCACAGAGTAAAAGAGATCTCATGAGACTCTTAGGTATGGTCGGGTATACAGAAAAATCTGTCCAAATTTCCAAAATTGCGTGTCCGCTGACCACCTTCTGAAGAAAAACGAAAATTTGTCTGGTCAGAGCAAATGCCAAAAAGCGTTTGAGAAATCAAATCTATTTTGATGAATGCGCCCAGTTTTGATTGCGCCAGACTTTCAAACAATTCAATTTGGCAGTTGAGCCAGTGATGTAGGCTTGGTGGAGTTCTCATGCAAGCAGATGAAATTGATGATGTAATCACCGTATTTTTACGCTAAGAATTTTACGAAACTCAGAAAAACTATCAACAATTGAAGAAAGAGTGTCTTGTCATTGGCCTACTGTCATTGCAAAATTTTGAAGTGTACTTGGGTACAACAGTGCACCCAGTTCTAGTGTACACGGATCACATCCGTTACTTTTTCATCCCACAAGATGAAAAACAGACATCAGAGACTTGTCAGGGGGAGTTTAACTCTACAAGAATACAATCTGGAACGAAGAACATATCAAAGGAAAAGATACTGTCTTGGCAGATTCCTTTGTCCCAGAGCTGCCTAAGTTTTGTTCAGAATTTGATATTACAACTTTAGGTATATTGACTGAAGGCAGCAATGCACAACATTATAATAATACCACAACACGCGCTGGATGGCCGCCCATTAACTCTCCAGAGCTAACAACGCCCTGTGGTAGTCTTCAGGTTTTTTTCATTTCTACCAGGTAAACCACTACGCCTTACAACCGCCACCCCACCCCCGCCCCTACTAAATGTGTACTGACAGTGACTGTGTCAGTACTCCCTTTCCTGTGATTGATTTTAAATGGCTCATTGAAAACCCTATAGATTTGTAAAGCTTCACTAAGTGTCTTCATGACAGCAAGTAGGGAGTCAACCGTTAAAATGCTAATGACTACGCAGGTGGCTTGGAGGGAAACAAAGGATGATGATATTCATTACTTTATGCAAGTGCATGCAATCTATGGCAACATAAAAGGAGCACCAACTTTCATATGAGAAGTATCCTAATCTATGGGGACTGCACCTTTCAAGGGCAAAAAATATGAAACATCTTGGCCTTATATCATAGAGAATCTTGATGTAATTTGCACTGAATGGTTTACTCTTTCATCATATTCATATGACTGAAGCTTGTCCACTCCTCAATTCCCCAATCTCATTCCTTTCTAAAGCAGTGTTTAAGAGCAAATGCACTCAAATTGTTCAAATTCTTGTAACATTATTCCTAGAGAGTGGAGTAATGCAGTTAAAGTGCGTACCAAAGTGTCTATTACTTTGGTGATTTCACTGGCGGATCCAGGATTTGACAAATGTCAAAATTACCGGGTGGGGCCTGAAAGGGCTGTAACGGCTCCAAAATAGCTCAAAAGGGCTGATTTTTGCAAGAATTTGCAGAATTACACCGGGGGGCCGCGCGCTACCCCCTCGCCCCCCTCCCTGGATCCGCGCCTGGATTGTAGGTGATGCTGTTTTTTTGTGTAAAACTAAATGGTGTATATAGTATCTTTAAACAACCACAAATTGATAAATTTGTTACAAACACACTGTTTTGACCTGATGTCCCAGTCCACCCTATACTACACATAGCATCTGTGCATTCACCAGTCACAGTATTACAGTAAGTACTCCCACTTAAACAGTGACAAGTTTTGGTGGCGTCAGCAAAACACAACAGCCCTCATCTGAGTATGTCAAATGGAATAACAGATTAACTGGCGTTATTTGCTTTGAAACGTGCTTTAACGAAAGCAGGTCAATTATCTTTAGAAACATATTTTAAGATATTTGGATGCAATAATTCTAACCTATGCTCCTGTACGGCTCTGAAATTATGGGCTTTAAACGATATGAGTGTATCGAAAAGGTTCAGTACAATGCATGTAAGCAATTTCTTGGTGTTTCACAAAGAACAACAAATAATGCTGTACTCGGCGCTTGGTGGCAGGTACCAATTTTTACATATCAGATAGCTCGTCTTATAAATTTGGTTGCGTTTGTTAACATGAAATCATAGATAATCCACGTAAAAGTTATATTAGCTTTCTTCAAGTGGATTAAATTGGTAAAATGACATGGTTTACAAAAGTAAAAGAAATTTTATTTCAATTGGTGGTTTTGGTCATGCATGGATTACACCAAGGTGTTGGTAACGAGCATTTATTTTTGGACTTGGTAACACCGCAGAGTGAAAGATATCCACCAACAGGAATGGTTTGCTGATATTTGTATGTTTAAGGGGGGGGGGAAATATTTTAATTTTCAAAATTTTCTGTCCAGAAAAATATCTTGTGATTATGCTATAAATCAAAGATTTAGCAAAGCTCCGGTTAGGGAATCATTGGGGGTGTCAAGTGGAAACTGGCAGAAGAGAAAACGTTCCTGTTGATGAGCGGTACTGTGAACTCTTCTTTAATGGGTGTGAAGATGAGTATTCATTTTGTTTGATTATTGATTTTTATCATGAATTAAGGGTGAAATTATCCCTTTCTATTGTAGAACACACCGCATCTTAATGAATAATTTATTAATCTCCATGATCCTCACCAAATGAGATATCATTAAAAAACTTGTGCATATGTATATCAATGCTACAAAGATAAGAGAATACCTTTTTGTTTTGGGACATATTATATGGTTGATCCAAGATATTTGTAAAGTGTCTTCGTTCAACAAATTTCTTTATTTTTTTTATGTATGAAGGCCGGAGGCCTATATACTATAATAATACGACCACTCTTACAAGTGGTATGATTATGATATAGCATCTGTGTCATTCACCAGTCACAGTATTACAGTAAGTACTCCCACTTAAACAGTGACAATTTTGGTGCAGTCACAAAACAAAACAACCTCATCTGAGTATGTCAAATGGAATAACAGAATTAAACTGGCGTCTGATCCATTGCTTCACATGCAAATTTTCTTCTATTAATTTGAATGCAAAATGGAATAAAGCGTGTGAAACCAATGGGTGCAATGACCCTGTTTCATTATTTAAAAAACATAAAAAGTTTCTTTCTTATTCTTTTTAAGTTAGGCTAATTATTATGTCTTTTTGAACTTGAAGCCATTTCAAGTATGGATCTAGCATTTTCCTGATGGATCAAGTCATTAAATATTTTAAAATCCTATCAGTGACCCCTCTTTATTTGTTTCTTTGGTGACCATTCAACAGCACTAGTCTACACTACCAGTACTTAGAGATCCTTGTAATTCTGCAGCCTGGGTACAGATCCGTTGCCTAAGGAAATGTGGTAAAAGTGCAGGTCAAGACAAACCAATTCTCCTTCAGCAGCACATTGTATGTGGCATACCTTGACTAACACTTGCTTGAGTTCACCAAATGTTTTATTGTTTTATATAATATGGAAATTGAGGAACAGTAATCATATCAGACCAGAACTGGATTTTCAATGGAACAAATTCTTGCTTATTATTAGTAACAATAGAAAAGACAAATATTCCTTCATGTTTAGTAGTGCTGTTTGCCTCTGAGGCTCACGATGCTTACAAGTAGAGCATGACAAGTTCTGAAGCTAATACATATCCCTAACTGAATAATATTATTGACACTTCGCAAAAGTTTCATAATTCCAAACAGGGGAAAGTACAGTTTCTTGTTTGAAATAAAGACAATATTCCAAACTCAATTCTCACATTTTGCAATACAGTGCATAGCCAGTTGTTGCCCTTGCAATTCCAGTTTTTGACCGCCAAGGGTCCACATCCGCCGTCCAACTTCCATGGTGATTAACATGCAGTAGTGTGGATTAAATATGTTTCAAAGCAATAAACGCTTGCAGTTTGTGGTGATTGAAATAAAGAAAAGCAAAAGGGTTAATTTTATTGTTACCCATTTTATTGTGCATTTTGCACCAACCAACATTATTTGACAAAAACTAAATGCCTTCTTGTGTAGTGTTTGTATTACGCGGGGCTTCGCTGTCAACTTTATCCCATGATGCATTGTTGGGAAAATATCGTCCTCGCCGATACATCTTTGGCGGTACACCTTATGAGAAATGCGAGAATTTACCGACTTGGCTGGTGGGATTGGATGAATGAAACTGGGATTTTAGACAAAGGGTTCTATATAGATAGAGAGGTAAGCGTTACGTCATCTTTAGAAATCATCGTCTCGCATGTTTTGCCGACCACAAAGAAAAACTAGAGTACCAACAAACAGAAAGCAATGGCTGCCGCCGCTTCTTCCACTACGTGGGTGCCGCTTTGCATATACACTAATTGGATGGTAGTGAACAAATTGGATGTATGTGTTAGATGTGGCCAGTTGTAATAATAGTGTACCTATATCATTGTGCTCAGATACTCTTTTTTCCCCATAATGCAATGTGCGCTATGTGCAAAGATGTCATTCATTGAGGCGGTTATTTAAATCAAGACCAAGGACGTTTCTTTCATTCGTTGTGTGTCCATGGGTAGGACAAAATTTTTTTTTTAAACCACCGCAATAGCACCCAACATCCAACAACTGAATTTTGGCCGGATTGTTTTTGTATGAAGGAACATTATTGTTGTTGTAAACATCACCAAACTAAATATTAATTCCCGTGCAATAATGCAAAATGTCAAGCGCCCAGCACGACGACGGGTGTTGAATGGGCTTCACCCCCTTGGATATAGACATATCTCGAGTAGTTTTGATCAAATGAGGAATACCTCACCGTGACTTGTTCCTGGTTTTGAGGAAGTGTGTCACATATATTACCACGTTATAATATGTTTTTGTAATCTGTCCAACAGAGAATACCTTAATGTTAGGCATTTTATGTTTTTGATCAATTGATTATTCAATAAAGGCAGGTTGCTTAAAAGAAAAACCAAACATGCCTCCTTTCACACTGCCCTCGACATTCATCTGCATGGAGTCCCATGATAATGCCCAAATTATGCGTGCATTTGCTTTTTAGTAGAGGCATAGGAATAGAGAGATCGGTGGAACCTTTCCATATTCAGGAAAAGATTTCAACAAATAGGAATCGCAGTTACATAAATAGATGAAGTAAGTCTGCTTATTATCCTGGTTGAATGAAAGCCGGGGGGGTTGTAGGACGGCTGAGCTACAATGTTAAAAAATGACAAACAGCTTTTTCAGAAATTTGCGGGGATTTTACAATTGCAACACTCAATTTCTGAGGTAGTGACTTACAAAATATTTTTCTATTAATAATAAAATACGTAAATGGTAATAAATTATAATTTTACATGTGCTTAAATGGAACGATTCAGACTTAATTGCAAAAAGGGCACTTTAAAGCTGGCTCAGAGATTTCTCAAAGATGTCCCCCTATCTTTTCTAACAAATTGTGGTTCCACATACTAATTCACTCGTGAAATACCTAATGGCTTAAGGTGTTTCATGATCCTAGCACGCCTAATCTTTGGTTTACGGTTCACGAGACATGCACAAGAAAGAGGCTTACTTCAAATATCAGTTGATTCTGACTGTGCATTCATGTTATGAGCAAATGTGTTCACTGTGCCCCACAGGACAGAAAATCAAAGTAGATACATTTTTTCCAGAGTGGATCGAATTTGCACATAAGATTAGGTGCATTCTACATTATCAGTACCAATGGTTCAGATGATATAAAACTCTCGACTTTTTGTCGGGTAAGTCCGGGGGGCTGTGATCATCAATGGCCCTGTAAAATTTAAAGTGTGAAAACGTGCAATTCTTTTCACATGCTAAACCCAAGTTCGAGTGAGCGGCCATGCAAATTACCAAATAATCATTTACAAGTTCAGCAGGAATACATGAAGCTTTATTTAATTTGAAACATTAAAAGAGAGTCTTGTAATCATAGTGTGGGCCTTGGTGGGTAGATGATCTTCATGTCAGTTTTGGATGTTGATTTCTGCAACCACCATTACTGTCTTTTACTAGGGCTTACTTATCAGAAAATATTTGCCATTCTTTTTTGATTTGACCTTCGGATTAGGAGGAGGAGGCTATTTAACCAGCTGGGGTGCCGTGAGGCCCGGCTGTTTTCTTGTATTTGGCTGCTTTCTTTCTATTTCTGCTTCTTCGACACACCAGAGCTAACAAGAGCACCACTGGTGCACTGTAGCTCAGCAAGGTTATTAATATTGGTACACCACCCTGGTGGCACAATATTTTTCCATTGTGGAGCTATCGTGAACAGTCCCCCACATGAGCATAAGTAAATGACTTTTATTGAGTAGTCACCCCCAGCACCTCGCACCCCGGTTTTATATTTTATAGTATTCTGTATTTCTCACGGTCTTTCATTTGACAACCACCCTGGGTCGAACATTTTCATTGTGGAGATATTAATCTTGAAAAGTCCCCCACATGAACACAAGAAAAGACGTTTAGGAGCTAGCACCCATGGTTTTTATATTATAGTATTCTTATTTTCTCACTCTTTCATTTTGAACACCAACCCTGGGGGTCGCAACAAATTTCCATTGTGGAGATATTAATCTTGAAAAGTCTCCCACATGATCATGAAAGAAGAGACGTTTAGGAGTAGGCACCCTGGTTTGGCTTATAGTATCCAATTAGACTTCTCATGAGGGGTAGATGGTGATAAATATTCCCTAAACACCCATATGATCTTGAAACCAAGGGCCTACTATTTAGTCAGTAGGCTAGTAGTATGCCCGCAGTCTCAGATCATCAAGGAATGCCCCGTTAATAAATCGGCCCCTGAACCTTTCATCACCCCAATCTGTGGAACCACCTATATGGGCCATGGGTCAGTGGTTCTTCTGAGCAGCATTTGGTGATTATAGCAATTGATTTGTGGCACGACAAGGAAATGATAGATTTTCAAAGAATGCACGTTTAATTGGGCCCCACATGAACCGTTTGACCCAAATCTGTGAAACCCCATATGGACCATGGGTCGCAGTATCTTCTACCCAAGTCGAGTGATTATAAAATTGATTTGTGGCACAAGCAAGATTTATATTTTCACAGAATGCCCTTAATCGGCCCCAGGTGACTTTGACCCCAATTTGTAAAAACCCCATATGGACCTTGGGTCAGCAGTTCCTTCTAACCAAGTCTAGTGATTATAACAATTGATATATGTGGCACAAAGAAGGAATTTATAGATTTTTCAAAGAATGCCCCGTTATCGCCCTACTTGACATTTGACCCAAATCTGGGAACACCCTACATGGGCCTTAGGTCAAGCGGTTCTTCTAACCAAGTCCTACTGTCAACAATTGATTTGTGGCACAAGAAGCAATTTTATAAGATTTTCAAAGAATGCCCCTTTAATCGTCCCACGTTACCTTTGACCCAAATCTGTGAACACCCCACATGGGCCTTGAGTCAAATGATATTCTGACCGATTTTCGCTGCAATCGGCCAAGCGTTTGGCACCAATACGCATTATGACAAGTGTTAACAGATAGAGAGATGATAGATAGATAGATAGATAGATCGATAGAAGAGATAGATAGATAGAGGGCACACATTGCCCATAACATAGCTCTGGCATACTAACGTATGCTAGACAAAAATGCTTGTAGTGCCAAACGCTTGGGCCAAGTTAAGCCAAATTCAATCCAGAGGACCACTGATCCAACCCTCAAATGGGGTGTTCACAGATTTGGTTTCAAGTGAATTTGAAGAGGAAAAGTAATTTGTTGGGTGGGCAAAATCTAGAAGTCCTCAATACCGAACTAAACCGCATGACAAGAGCTATAACAACCAAAAAGGGTCATAAGGACCCCTAAATCCATGCTTCATATGGGGTGTTCACAATATTGTTTCAAGGTCACACAGATAGGGGACATTTTGTTGTCAAAATCAGGTATGCGGGGTTCGGTTTTGGCGCTCGTATGGAATCGCTGTCCCTTACGCCAGTATGAATGCAAGAGCCAAATTTCTTCCGCTGGTTAAGCCTTACATTCATTTTCGAAGACAGGTTAAAAAAATCTACTTATACATGATGTCAAGTCGCCCTGGGTTTGTTTGAAATCGTATTACAACAGATTATTGTCTGGCGAGCCCGGCGCGTTCAAAACAACGCACCGTTCACATGAACACAAAATCAACGTGAAACAACAAAATCAAATGCTTTTCACTCGACTGATGAATGTAAGAAAAACACATTCGTAAATTTCAAGGAGGGTTACATGGTTAATGTTTCAAAGATGGCTTACTTTAGGCGGTTCTATGTTTTTTTCCTTAAGTCAAAAAATGCGAAATAATACAAAAAGAATCTTCACGTTTGATTTTTGGTAGCGTAGCATGGTTATTAATACATTATCACTATTTATTAACTGTAAAAAATTAAAAAATATGTCGCGGTCGGTTGGGACCGCTAGTGTCGTCTGCCGTCGCGGTTTGTGAATGGGGTCGAAGGGACATGAGGTCACATGGGTCCACAAAGGTCACAGTGGGTCACAAGGTCACATGGGTCACAAAGGTCACCTGGGTGTCACGGAGGTCACATGGGGTCACGGAGGTCACATGGGGCCACAAATCACATGAGATCATCCGAGGTCACTGGGGTCACATATGTTCACAAGGTCAAATTGAGGTCACCCCACCCTTCCCCCAATGCCCCCACCTGCCCCTCCTGACACAACCCACCCCTCCTGTCGCACCCACCCCAACCCCTCCCCGACACACTTATTGTCGAATGGGCCAAAGGTCATCTGAGGTCACAAGGTCACAAGGTCACCCATGAGTCACCAAGGTCACAGAGGTCACCAAGGTCACACGAGGTCACCAAGGTTCCATGATGTTGTCACGGTCACATACGGTCACATGAGGTCACATGGCGTCCGTAGGTTCACATGGGGTCAGAAAGGTCCCATGGGGTCGCCGAGGTCGCATGTGTCACCAAGGTCACCACAAAGACCTCACCAGGGGCACACAAGGTCACCATGGTCACATGGGTCACCCCACCCCGCCCCCACCAATTGCACCCCACCTTTCCCGATGCACCCCACCCCGAGGCACAAAACCCGACCCCACCCGACGCACAACCAACCACACACCGCACACATCCACCGACCCCCTCCCCAATGCACCCCACCCCAATGCACCCCACCCCGACGAACCACACCCCGCCACCTCCCCAATGCACCCACCCCTTCCCGACGCACCCCCACCCCACCACTAAACCCCCACCCGGCCCCCAACACCCCACCCTTCCCCCTCCCCAAAGCCACCCTGCCCCTCCCCATCACACGCCACCCTTCCCCTCCAGATCACACATGAGGTCTATAGTTTTCAAGTAGCAAGGCATTTTGCATATTCCGATGTACCGGTTTAGAGATACAGCAATTAGATATATTCAATTAGGCTCATTGCATTACCTAAGCCGGCATGTTCAGGAACTTTCAATGGAAAGAAGATGCGCACCATATGGTTTCGTGAAGTGAAGGAATTTACATATGAGAGGTACATTTCAAAATATAGCGATTAGCTGAGTTTTGCATATTAATTAGCACATTTGATATGTAGTTGTCGAAAAATATGCCACCATCTATAGTCTGATGTTTTATTCCTGTCAGTTCAAAAGTTTTGGGGCGTGACGATGATTCCATTCGTTCTGAGAGGTTGTATGCTAACCTAATTAATGCATATTAATTAGCCTCATTTGGAGACATGAGGACATTTAAAGAAATTTTTTAAAAATCCCTAATTCCTTCCTCACGACTCAAAAAAAAAAATATTACAAGAAAATGCACTGAATAAATTCAGACACCAAACTTGACAAATTCTGAAAGCATCAACATAAAAAATAATATGATAAGTAATTATGTACTAACCAAGTCTTTTACGTCACTAAGGAGTATTAGAAATCTGATACGTTTACATTTAATCGTCTTGTTTTTGTTCCAGGAATTTATCTAAATTGGCCCAATCATTTATCTAATACTCTTTAGAGTTTTGGTCAGGCATCACAAACTACAATATGTACGTGGGCCTTCCTCCATCCTCCTCGTCACCCAGCCTTGATGTTTCATGACAACACTATCCGTCTTTGATTGACCTTACACCAAAGAAAGGAACAATAGCAGTCTCAACTTGACGAAATCTTTCAATTTGATCTGGTATGAATCCTTATAAATTCGATACAAAAAATTCATGTAAAATGGGTTAAAGCATCTTACTCTGTTGAACAAAGTGAGCATTCGGCTGTTAATAAGGCTTTTTAGTTTTTGATATGTCAACACATCCCCTCCACATTAATTTGTACCATCGACAATATGCGTTACTGACAGGAAAAAAATCAGACTATAATCAGGTCGAGAACGCTTTTAAAGCAATATAGCACATTTTTTTGAAGAGCGCCCCCATTTTTCAAAATTTGGAGGATTTTTACACAGTTGCATTGGTGGTAACTGGCTAGTAAACTACCTGTGAATGGTTTAAGCTCGAAAAATGTCTATGTGTAACAAACGAAGGAATTGTCTAGAATAATTATTATCGGGGATCCCGATATAATACAAGGCTGCGGAAACGGCTTAATGTGAAAATAGCGGGAAATAGCGCCATGTACGTGTCTACGCTCAAACCATAGTTGTTTTAATAGTTCAGGCAAGCCAGTAGAGGTGATTATTTTCTCGAGGGGCACTCTTGCATCATGCCGGAACATAAACGTAGCAATTTCCAGCTATGCCGTTAAGTCCCGAATTGTATGATTTGACCCACACAAATTGCAACCAAAAAAACAATTTTGGTGTAAATACTCTGAAAATAGTCCAAAAGCATATATTAAAAGTCTAGCAAAATCAAACAATGGAACATGTAGAAAAAGGAGGCAACGTTTGTACAGGGGTAAAAATTAGAATGTTCGAATTGATGTTAAATGATGTACCAATTATTGCGCTACTCCTAAGGTTTAAAACAAAGATACTTTGCCCTATATACCCGCGTATAGTTTGACAATAGGCTCATAACAGTTCACGGTCATCCTAGGGTAAAATTCATAGAATGGTCCGGGATTTTGATCGGACTGGTTGTAAACTGTTAAAATTTTGTCCACACTAGTAAGTAAATGTAATAGATTCTTTGTTTAACTTTTATATAAGAATTACAGAGCTATGACTAGTGACTCCCATAGACCCGTAGCCCGCAGTCACATTTGGCGTTCCAATTATGCAACGAATCTTATAATGGATTGCTGCAACAAGTATATTTTCGAGTTCGTACCATAGACAAACAATTGACACCATTTTTAACGGAACGGATATATCTGAACTTTTACCCTCATTGTGACCTTGAACCTATTTTGACTCATAGCTATTGAACTACAACCTGAATATGGCAAAACTATACCTTTTTTTTAATCCGGAAATGTAACGAACACGTGCATACTTTTCGGTACGCGTTTGAGACTTTTCATATTTTGACCCCTGTATAACCTTACCCCCTTAAAAATTATATGTTCCACTCTTTGATTTTAGTAGGACTTGATTATGTTGTTTAAAGGTATTTCAATAAAATTCTGTTGTAATTGATTCTGTTGTAGTGTTGGGTTAAGGAAGCATTCATTCTATTTTTGGACTGGCCTAACATCATTATACGCCTACAGAACTCCAGAAACTTGCACACAAGCCTGCGGGAAAGGCTTATCATTTTGACCGGCCGGCGGCCAAAGGTCACATGAGGTACCAAGGTCACATGAGGCCACAACATGTCACCCACCAGCCCCTCCTTCCACCCAAGAACATCCTGTAGTCCTTACGGAACTCATATGGGCATGCAATATATTAAGGTTAACATTTTGACCACAGACACACACACACACAGACAGACGACCAGAGTAATACTCTATGTGCCTTCGCCAATTACTCTAGTAGCTCATGGGGTTTTGTATGCATTAATGTCCAGAGCTAAAATCTTAAGGAATCCTAATTGAAGGTCCAGGAACAACATTTTGGTTGGTAACCTAATTCCCACTGACGCCGAAAATGCTGAAATGGCACGCCCCCTTTTGGGGGTCACGCCCTTTTGGAGCGAAGTACTACTGACTATCTACAGAACGTTGGACCTAGATGGTTGAGAGACCACTCAAAATGTGCAGAATGGCCACTTATGGGGGTCAGTAAGATATTTTTTTTTTTAAATTTGTAGTTTTGAAGATAATTGGCAAAAACTAGATTCACATGTGCATATACCAGTATGAATGAATTCATATGGGTTTTTATGCCAACAGGAAGGGAGCTCACAAACACCTTGGATTTTCTCATATACTTCCCAGGGATAATTTTTGGGTAACTAAGGGTAGGTTACAAAAAGGAAAATTCATGTTCCTGTCCGTTCTCAAATGGCCAGCCCGTCAACAGTTGTCACTTGAGCAAACTTGGGTAATATTAGGTTAAAACCGTCATTTTGGCAAGTGCTTGTTAAACAGTGTATTTGCTCCACAAACCAATCAGTTATGATGTTGTATTGCCAAAGTTATTGACCATTTGGCTTTCAACTGGGATATACTCGCATTTTAATGTTACTCCTTTCGTTTCATGGGGGTTGGGGTCAATGGCCCATCTAAAGTGAAAAAATATATGTTTTTCCATTTATAGGGACTAAGTTAATGTAGTTACCCTCGTCTCCAAGGGGGGGGTGTTACCACCCCCTGCAGGTTTTCCCGGCTTGCTAAAACACCCTTTTTGGTACCAAATTATTTAAGTAATTGTCAATGACATGTTCCGCTCCTTTTCATCCAAAAACAAAAATCCCCGGGGGATAGAGTAGATAGGGTGATCCCAAAGTGATGGATGGGGGGGGGGGGGTGGCACTACCCCCCTTTCTGAAGAGAAGTACCGACATGCCTAACACAAACACAGGAATATCAGAGACACTTGATTTGGGTACCAATAGATAGCTATGGTCCTCTTCTTTCAATTGATACCAAAATGAGTACCATCATGCCTAGTATTACGTCACAATGACGTCATAAAGTTCGCATGTCAGCAAAACTGCCATTTCCATAGACACACACAGTGAAAAATTCATTTTTTCGCCACAAAGGTTAGAAAAACAGATTTTCATGCTGTTTTTGACTCTACTTGATGGGAAATGACTAGTTTTATATAATGACAGCATTTTAGAGCTATAATAAGGTGTTTGAATCGCTAAAGTTGCGAAATATCAATTTTCCACCCTATATTCAGTATTTTCGGACTTTCCTCAACATATGACGTCATGGTGACGTCATAATGGGGATGTTGGTACTTATTTTGGTACCAATGGAAAGAAGAAACTCTAAGCTATCCTTTGGTACCAAATTTATAGGAATCGGGTGTTCAGTAACGAAAATCGCAGGGGGTGGTAACCACCCCCCTCCTTCGGGAGTTTTGTTACAAAAAATGGCTCAGGTAGACGAGGGTTAAAGTCCCTTCAGCAGCAAAGTTAAATGCTGATGAAGGGTCTTTAAATGATCTAAAAGCACTAACTGCATGCTTGTGACCATGAAAACAGGCAGGGGGGAGCAACTTTTTGGGGGCATGGAAATCTTTGATACTTTGCTTGTTTCATGGTCAAAGCTATGCAGTTAGTGCTTTTAGATCATTTAAAGACCCTTTAGCAGCATTTAACTCTGCTATTGGGTCCCTATAAAATGGATAAAAATATATTTCCACTTTACGATGGGGGCATTTTTGACTCCTCCAAATGAAAACGAAAGGAGTAACATTAAAATGCTGATTATATCCCAGTTGAGATCCAAATGATATAGTTCTGTGCAATACAAACGTTTTAACTAGCTATAACTGATTGAGTTTTGGAGCAAATACACTGTTATAACGGCACTTAAAAATGCACCGTTGTCAACTATATATATTACCCAATTTTGCTCACGATCACAAAATTTTTACGGGCTGCCGTTTGAGAACGGAAAGGAATATTAATTTTATGTTTGTGACCTACACTTAGCTACCCCAAAAATTATCCCTGAGGAGGGATGGTGTATGGTGACCTCCCTTCCTGTTTTGGCATGAACACCATATGAATTCATTCATAATTGTACAGTGCGCGATATGGTGTAATCAGTTTTGGACAATTATCTTAAAAACCTTTGACTTTTGGATATAAAAATGTATTACTGACCCCCCCATAATGTGGCCATTCCGCACATTTTGAGTGGTCTCTCAACCTTCTAGGTCCAACGGTTCTGTAGATACAGTCAGTAGTACTTCGCTCAAAAGGGGCGTGACCCCCCAAAAGGGGCGTGGTCATTTCAGCATTTTCGGCGTCAGTGGGAATTATGTTACCAACCAAATATTGTTCCTGGTCCTTCAATTAGTGGATTCCTGAAGAGTTTAGCTCTGGACATATAATGCATACAAAACCACCATGAGCTACTAGAGTAATTCTTGCAGACGACACAAAAATGAAAAAAAGGCAAATACTGACGTAAGTATGTCTGAATGGCTTGAGCGAGAAATGATTTTCGCATTAACTCAATGATGTTTGATGTCTTTTGAACATTAAATGTTAATTTTCCCTGAAAATATGCATTTTAAAGAAACTGCGCCAAAATCCTATACACCGTTATAAATATAACCGCTTCATATACGATAGGGTTAGCATTTCAAACTAAGGTAAGGTTTTTGCATAGTCGATGAACTCGACTGTGCATTGTTTCTGTAAGGTTTCTTTTTTCTTTCTGTCAACTTCCGGTCAAACTTCAATCTGCTCGTTCTGCTACATACTTTCATCAATACTGACAGGACTTGGACACAAACATCAATGACCACGACCGCATATGTGACCCGACTTGTTTGGGGGTCAAAGATTCACGTAAAGGTCACAAGAGTTAGAAAAGGTTGTTTTCCCAAAAAACGCTACTCTGCATACAGATTGTATATGAAGCAGCTTGGGACCCTTCATCAAACTAATGCCCAGCATGGTGATCAAATGTCATTAAAGGGGCATTTCCAGCCTGAGTTTAAAATATCTTTAAAAATCATATCTAGATTTTTTTTAGGTAGTAGATTGGTAAATTTCATACAAGTCAATGGAGGTCATTTTTCAAAATGCTCCGATTGAGCTGAAATGATCCTTATGACATTCTAAACATATTTGAAATATTTTCGAGACAAAAGGTCATTAAGAGTTCAAAGATCAAATTTTCAAAATGCTCAGATTGAGCTGAAATTTGACTGCAATGATCCTTATGACATTCTAAACATTTTGAAAATATTTTCGAGACCAAAGGTCATTAAGAGGTCAAAGGTCAAATTTTTAAAATGCTCCGATTGAGCTGAAATTTAACTAAAATTATCCTTATGACATCCTAAACATGTTGAAAATATTTTTTAGATCAAAGGTCATTAGGTTAAATTTTCAAAATGCTACTAATGGGCGGAAATTTGAAATGGCCCTTATGACATTCTAAATGTATTTAAATATTTTCGAGATCGAAGGTCATTTAGGGTCAAATGTCACTACCTCGACTGTGCTCAGATCTATCTCCAGATCTAGTTGTTGGGTTTCGAAGCTAGGGCTAGGTTTCGAAGCTAGGTTTAGTTTTAGGTTTGGGTTTGAAGCTAGGGTGTCTATTTCGAATGATACGCTTGATCGATCGATGTAGTTAGGTTTGTATCAGTTATGCATTTAAATAGCTAGATCAAAGAGGTAAAAGATGTAAATTTCAGATTGTACAGAGTCAGAATTGAAATATGTGCCAATTTGGCTAAAAACGCACAAGTTAACATAAGGAATATTTTGCACCATTTTTTACCATGCAATGTATGTGGTGAAATATGTCAAAGTTTAATCAAATCTAATGGCCATAGACCTAGTTTGTTCGATACCTGGAAAGTAAATATTATGATAGTCAAAAATATTTTTTAATCCCCTAAGCACCCAAATCAAAGAAAATCTAACTTTTGACCCATGTATAAATTAAAATTGAAATTTTGACCATTTTCAGACAAAGTAATGTAGTACATTATAGTACAACCTATACATTTTTGGAATCCTTATGATCCGAAGAATAATACAGAATTTTTTTCAAAACCATTAGAGCAGCTTACATTTTGACCCCTATGTAAACTTAAATTCTTCCCTCATGGATCTGAAGAGCAATAGAAAAATGGCAACATGTTTTTGATTGATGGGGCCCAGTAGAATACATATGTGGTTGTCATAAAAAAATAACAATAACTGCACACAAACACACAGGTCCTCACTATGCATCACACCTTACATTTTTGGCAGTTGTCCAGGTTGATACCAGTAGAGGACACATAGCCAGGTGCACATAGGGCCAATCCACTAACACCTTCAGAAAAACACTTTGCAGTTATCTTGTCACAGGCTGCTCCATTTAAGCAATGACATTCTGTCTGGCAGGTTTGTCCCCAGAATTCAGTAAAGCACTGGCTATCCAAGCAGCCTGTTGTCTTATCACAATTATCACAGTTACATTTTCCAGTACACATGGTGCCATAGTAGTATGGAGGGCAGGTGTCTGGAACTGTTAATAGAATCAAAGCAAAGCTACATCAATTAAAATTATGCACAATGTAAGATTGACATCCACCAAAGATAATGAAGGAAAGAGAGCAATTATAAGGATATTTATGAGAATTGTTCTTCTTGAGGAGGTAGACTTTTGTACAATTGATGCATTTAAAGGAACACAAGATGTTTAATTGCATGCACACACACACACACACAGATTAACTAGATGGAAGAAGCACTAATTGAAAAAAGATATCATTGAGTATGCTTTTAAAATTGTAATGTTCCTGTAAAGTCAATTTTATTTTCTTTATTTTGGTATTGATGTGTTATTTGCCATTTCCTTTTTCATTCGTTAAATAAGAAGCGATTATTATGGTAGAACAATCATAAAATCTTGGCATGATTTAATTAAAGCACCCAAAGGACTCCAACAAGGTATTGCCAAAATTCAGTTCACATATTTTGCTGCTAAGACAGATATAGATACAAACACATCTCATATCACATAGTTCATAACATATTAACCAAACTGATGAGACATGCATGTTACTCAAACCAAAATAATACCTCCAATCCAAATCAATCACCCAAAAACATTAGCTGGAAGGTTTTCACCCCTAATTATTCTACTTACTTTGACAGTTTTCCCCAGACCAGCCAACAGCACAAGCTCCATCATCACACTCTCCAGTAAACCTATTACAAGATCCAGTAACACAGTGACAGTCTTCTGTGCATCCAGCACCAAACTTACCAGTAGGACAACCTGTAACAATTAAAATGTAAATTTACTAGTATATCATATGTCAGCAGCACACTTGTTATCACACACTCCAGTAAACCTATTACAAGATCCAGTAGCACAGTGACAGTCCTCTGTGCATCCAGCACCAAACTTACCAGTAGCTAGGACATTCTGCAGCAATTGAAACAAAATTTATTGGTACATACCACTGTCTGTTCAATTAACTTAGATGTCCGGTTTTTATTAATTATTTCCAAAAAAATACCTTTTTGAAATAAATCACGAAAAGAAAGATGTTGGGTATCTTTGGACCTAAGACGTTTTTTTACATGACAAAAGGAATGGGACATTTCAAACCTTAAAATCTATTGAAATCTCAGTATTTCACCCTCGTTTTGAAATGAGCGAATAAAGGTTTGGTACCATTAGTAATTACGTGTTGTGGAAGGTTACTAAGTAGGTAGTAAAAGTTGTCATGGGGGAGATGATTCACGATCAATATAGGCCTATTGTCCGCCACATTTGATTGGTATGAAATGAATGATGCCAACTCTATTCAACATGATCATACCCGAACCGTTGTTATTTGCAGTGAACTGTTGCAATACAAACTAGATATCCAAGGCTCCACACAGCATTAAATTGAATGGACGGCATTACAGGAGAGCTATGTGATCCTTTTGTTCGTACCAATTGAACACAACAGACAGGATCGCTATCAAAAGTATTTCAACTATTCATTTATATGCCCATACATTAATGCACGCGCAAACACCTGAAATAAAAGCAAGGTCCATAATTGT